>MVJL01012027.1:0-52220 GCA_002156465.1 Macrocentrus cingulum | reverse complement strand
AAATACATTTAATAAATAAAAAAATTAGTCATCTAATTTATCTCAATCGAGAGTATTTATTTTACGTGCTAATAGACGCGATTTCTACGGCGTTGAAAATCAGCTGTGACTTCAATCTTTTGTCAAACAAATCTAATAACTCATCATGCTACAACAATTGTCGAAATTTACAGTCAATAGTTTAAATTATCTTCGCCAATCAATAGTCTTATCATTTTTTCAAATGGTTGAGTGTTACATTCGTCAATAGTTTAAATTATCTTCGCCAATCAATAGTCTTATCATTTTTTCAAATGGTTGAGTGTTACATTCGTTCAAAGTCAGTGTATGGGTCCAGATGACCCAGTGTGTACTCGAAGGGTTAATATAAACAACTGTTCAAAGTCAGTGTATGGGTCCAGATGACCCAGTGTGTACTCGAAGGGTTAATATAAACAACTGTGATTGTCATATATAAATGTATTTCTCCGAAACTACGTTATTTTCGTCAATAATCGATTTCCTTATAAACTATATGCAATTAAACTGTTGATGTAGTTATTTTTGACTTATAATTAGAATCAGAGCACTCTCGCATGAATAAAATAGAGATCCTAAGTGCAGTTCTCACACAAGAATATATATGGCACCACTAAAAAATATGCAAGCCAATAAAAAATGTAAAATAAGACGTATTTAAAAATGCCTTTTCAAATTGCATCTAATTAGAAAATTTTATACAACACATATATAGCTCTCATTCGACGCGCTTTAAATGAGTCTCATATTTGATGTTTATATATAAATTTTTCGGTTTTATATCTCTGTGGTAAATACCCGTCAGAAAGCCGGCAGAGGACGTTGTGGAACGGCAAACGCCATAATTCAATTTATTCTGTCTAACTCCGTGCGGGACTTGACAGTGACTTTTAAAAACCCCAGAGGATTTCCGGCGTCGTCGCCGTCAGCGGCATCGGCGCCAATTGCATTTTTTGCCCCTATCACGCTCGCATATGTCTGAAAATATATTTAGTTGGATATAAAAAATTATCTCATAGATCTATACAACCTTTCTGATTTTTATTCCGCTCTCGGGGTAGAAGTTTTGTATTTAATAGAATAACATCTCACAGTTTATATTGTATTCTCGTGACGCACTTGGATTTTCTACTTTTTTTTTCGATCCTAAACATCGTTGAATTCGTGGTGGAATAACGCGCCTGCTTGTGCACGATTTTAGCGCGGACGCAGATTGGTGGAGAACTGATAGATTTGCATTTAAAAGCACGTCTCGTTCACGCAAGATAAAAGAACCAGGTTCAGCGTATTCCATGGTATTTACTTTGGCCGTAAATACCTGGATGCCGTATATCCACCAGAGGGATGAAAAGGGGCGAGTGTAGGCTAAAGGGATGAGAAGGGTTTTGAGCTTTCTATCGATTTGCTGGGCTCGAACTCTGCACCCTAACCCTACTCCCTGATGGAATAAAGTATAAACTTTAACGGTTTGCATGTATATATATATATAGGGAGCGTGAGAAAGCACATATCTGCACGGCCAAGGGGCTGTTTTCCTTTTCGGAAGCTTTTCTTCTCAGATGAATTCCAAATTTCAAGCATTCACGCCTGCGGAATATAAAAAACTCAAAGTTTTCACAGGACCAGTGTTGTTATTCCAAAGTTTGCAAGAGCTTTCGTGGAGTTAAGGATATATATAGACACTAAAATGGGGCGTAGGAAAATTAGAGGTCTTAATTTCCCCTCAATTTCAACCTCAGTCACTAGTCCAGGTGGTCACAATGATTTTATAATCTTCTTTGACTTGTTTATGATACTTCCTCTTGCTATTTCATTACATGATCAAAGCCGAATAACATCAAAGGAACTCAATGATAAAAAAATTATCTTGTATTGCTACTAGCAGAAAATTGTATAAACAAGAATGCGAAAAAGAAGCCGAAGGGATTGATGAAAAAAGACGACGGGGCTATTAAGTTCACGAACAATGTTATACGAGTTTGAAGATTCTTCGGTACAATGGATTATCTAGATCAAAGGAAAATGTATTTCAGCGACGGTATGGCGTAAAATAACGTGCGGTAAAGGTGGCCAAATCAGATATAGAGTCGACGTCAAAAAAAAAAAAATATTGAATTGCTCGTCTCCCCGCACGTACACAAATACACTTTGGGAAATCTGGCCTATAACGACATTGAAAATTGCGAACGATGAGCTCGCCAAGGGATGGAAAATTGAGTCGAAGTTATATACAGGGCAAAAGAAAAAACATTTCTTCCCCTCTCTGCTTTTAAATTGACTTCGGCGACGAACGCATTCTTTACTGTCAGCAATAAAAGTATACAAGAGGTGATACTGAATTTTGAAGCAAGAGGATTGTAGAATCCACTATTGATCGTTGAGCTGCTGCGAGAAGCATTTCATTTTCCATGTAATAAAATATTTCGTAGCACCATCAGATGTTGAACATAATTTATGATAAATTTGATCTGTCAAGTACTATTTTCAAATTCAGGTTTATAAGCATATTGATAGCCCCTCTTCTGTGATATGTAACGGACATTTGTCTCCGTAAATGCGGACATAACAGACCCGAGGGTTTATCACCAAAAAGGTGCGATAAATAGACCGACAAATCGTCGTTAGGACCCTTCCATTTCGGCCGGATGGGTGACATTGGGAACGCTGAGTGAAGACGGAAAAATGATGGGAAAACGGTTTGACTGAAACACCATTTTCCGTTTACTCAACGACATCGACGCATTCAAAATGAGCGTCACGTCTGCAGCAGGAAGAACTTTCAAGAAATATCGTGTATATGTATACGAAAAGGCTCCCCCAATAAGACGGAAACGAATGAGGGTAAAGTATTCCCCGATCAGATCACTTTCTCGTCACTGTCACTG
The DNA here is from genome assembly GCA_002156465.1 of Macrocentrus cingulum. Classification (NCBI taxonomy): domain Eukaryota; kingdom Metazoa; phylum Arthropoda; class Insecta; order Hymenoptera; family Braconidae; genus Macrocentrus; species Macrocentrus cingulum. The sequence goes on along the minus strand of MVJL01012027.1, from coordinate 49,317 downwards.
TACCCGCATCCTGTCAGTTACCACCTTATACACATAAATCATCCAGCTACATAATTAAACTGCGTGACTAACTACTGGCTGTTTCATTGGGGCGTGTTGATGAATATCCTTGTTGTTGTCGAAGACAGAGGAAGTATCTATTACATGAGTTTACATAGCTAAAAGTGTATAACATCTCATATCGTTGCCCCGAGGAAATCCGCAGCGAAATCCAATAACCTTAGTGGGATTCTTGTTTTTCTGTGCGTATTCTTTTAATCCGATTTTATGGACAAACTCAATCGACAAAACTTCATGATTTCAAGTGTTTTTACGGGTTTTTATAAAACAGCTTTTCTCATTGGTATCCAATTTTTCCAAGAAACCCGGTAGCATCACATCCTTTGGCGCATTACTAGAATGTGCATCAAATCTCGAAGCTTGTTACATATGCCAGAGTGAACTAAGGCACTTTAAAACTGCTTCAAATGCTATCAGCTCATCCATGTCTCCAAGTACACACAGAAGCAAGTGCATTGTCTACTTGCAACGGTTGTTAAACAGATCAAAAAAGTTATTGTTCATAAAACAGAAACTATCTAACGTTCTTGAGTGCAACGTGAAAGATGTCTTTGAGTTTTTTATTGCTATCAAGATATCCAGGACTTCTTAAAGAATTACTGCAACAATCAAAAGCCGGGTAATCGTGTTAGACATCTATTACGAGAGTTCGAGAACGAATTGTCGTATTTACCATCAATTTCCTTTGTCTCCTTGAAAGTCTCTTTAACCGCTCGGAGCGCAGTCTGAGGTTATACCCGGGTATCAAGACTCTTGCGGTGGACTGGAACCGCCTTTCCAAGTGAACAATGAAAACCATCAATCCGCAGGGGTAAATTCCGCATTCGCCCGCCTATCGACGGCTCCCCAGTGTCGATCCCGTCGCTTTTTGGTCGTAGTTTCGTCTTTAGCTCGGGCTATCCTGCTCGACAGAGTGAAATCTCGTGATGTTTGAATGTACTATTTGATCGGTGGCATCAAACAGACGGAAATAGAAATATTTTGGCGGTTAGACTGCTTTGCGAAGCAAACTTTTGGCTGACTATAGTATTTTTTGAATATCTGTAGACCATTGAAAGTTTTTTTTGGAAGAATGAGATGCCATTTCTTTTTTTTATGTTTGTTTCGGGGCTTTAGGGACGTGAAATTTGCGTCGTCATTCTTTTTTCAATGCTTGATGGCGTTGTAAAATCCGCCGTTGGTTTCCAGACCAAATGCAATAGAAAAAGTCAAATAGTGCTGAGGCCGAACGCAATATGGCATCGCTAGCAAGAATCATTGGATCTGAGGATTACAATGGCTTGAGGCTAGGTTCGTCCCCTCGATTTGGTCGTGGAAGTAGCTCGAATTTATTGTTATTGCTGATGTATTTTAGCTTGACATTCCGATAATTGACACGCTTGATATAAATCCCTGTATAAATCCAACTCGCTCCCTCGCATTTTCATTGTGGCTGGTTATTACGGCTTCTAGTTTTGCTACTGTATTTGCCATTTATATCGACACAGATGTCGGGCAGTATATATGCAGAGGGAGATATACCATTCCAGATGACAAGCTTTCGTCGTTTCATTTCGTGAAATAGGGTAGTAACTGATAACCGTTGTTTGGCCGGAATTGATCAATGGTTTGAAACGATATGCGAATAATCACGAGTGAAATCTGATCTATTCAGCATTAAAACTTTTCAATTTGTGGAAATAACACGATCAATTCAAATATACTTACCGCAATTTTAAAGTTAAATTTTTTAACTTTTTTGTCACAACTTTTTGTTTCTTTGACTTTCTAATTGGAATTTTAAATGACAAAAATTTTAAATTTCAACTGTTCTCTTCCCATCAAGTTTCATTTCAACTGGGAAACCTTGATATTGACCATGGCAAAAAAAATGTGAAAAATTCATGTTGAAAATTGCGATACAATAAAAAGTTAGGTTATAAAGTCAATTAATTCAAATCTTGCTAACGAACTTTTTTTATATATATATTTTTTTTAGTATCCAATTCCGCACACGGAGTTCATTTCGTTATTGCTTTTCCAATCTATGATTAATACCGATTCGGCAATTGAGGAAAAAGCTATTTTAAATTATAAAATTTCATCGATTTCTCTTTAATGCCATATTCGAGAATTCTATATTATTTCTATATGTATTTTCCAAGCTTTTATTACAACAAAGTAAATCAATTTTATTGAAAAATTTAACCTGAAATTCCGTATTTATTATTGAAAAAATTCTATTCATGTCACATGAATTTCTGATAGTATAGTGGCGTTTCGTTGGTTTTTCAGGGCAAGTTTTGAGCATTCCATCGCACCTATCATTCACGAGGGACTTCGTATGGAGAAGCCGTTGGAGCGGGAGAGCAACTAAAAGCAGAAAAAAAAAGAAAAACGAAAAGTAGTCGAGAAGCCCTCGGATTATATGAAGTCCCGACGACATGCGGGCTTCCACGACGCAGGAATACCGAGCATGCCATAGAATTCCGTCATATTCGAGAGGAAGAGAAAGGATCCGCCTTCGTTGATCCTACCAGAGAGGACGAATGGCCATAAGTGAGCCTTTTTCGAATACCTTTTAGCCTCTCACTCTCGCTATCTTTACGTCCACGTGAATGTATTCTCTAATAGCCTCTTGAATGTGTGTTTTCGACGAAAGGCGAGACATATATCGGACGTTTTAGATATAGGTATATACAATGAAGGATGCTGGAAGAACAGTGGGAAAGATAGTCGGCTGAGGAGAGGAGAATTCTTCTTATTATACGCGGGATTAAATACCAAATTCCAATGCATCGATTATTATTGAAATGTGCTCGCTAATACACATTCCTAACGTTCCTCTGCACGTCTGCATGTGCGTGGGTAGATGGAAATTAAAATGCTGCTAAATTCATGTCGCGTCGCTCAAGAAAAATAGAAGATAAATCTCGCGCTCAACAATGCCAATACTTGACGAAAAAATTTTTGATCAATTTTTTCAAAAAAAAATCCAATAAATTTTTTTTTCTCATTTTCCGGATACAAATGAATTAATGTCCTTTCAAATTATTATATTCCTAACATGAAAAATAAATATGAATATAAAAAATAGTGCTTAAAGAATAATTATTTACAGATTGTTTATTTTTTTTTAGAATTCATCAGAATTGCCATCCAGACAACTTCGATTTTCGTTTATATGCATGTATATATACAGGATAAATTTATATCCAGTTAGCCCAGCCAAACGGCCCTTCCGGCTTAGCGAATTGGCTCGCAAGCCAATGAAACTCAAGCATCCTAAGGATATTCGTATAGTATTATGTAGAAGGCATGAGAAATGTGAGTTGTTTCACTTGCTTTCGCCCATTTGCTCAACTATTGCCGAATGTACAGTTGAAATATTCGATAATTTATGTGTCTTGGCACCGTGTATCATTTTTTTTCACAAATCTTAATGGTAATGCCGCTTGAAATCGTAAAAATTCAGTCACTTCCTTAAAAAAAAAAAATAACAAGAAATCTTTTTCAGTCTGCCTCCTATATAAAAATGAAATTGAATTAATCGATGTAGAAAAAATATTAAAAATCCACGCCAAATAACACCTTATCAAAAACATCAAACAACAAAATTGTTGAATAAAAGATAAATCATTTAAAGATTGTATTATAACAACTATTTATTTGTAAAAAAATTCCATTGAATAATACAGAAAAATCGAGATATTCGTGAGAGCATGCCGTAATCAATATATATACTGAAATTCCTTTTTCAATAAAGAAAATTAAAATAATATTTATCGAGGCAGCAATGGAGTGGATGGACTTCCGGCTTGCGTTGATAGATAGACCCATTGAATAAATAGGATCGAAAAGTTGAAATGAAGTTTTTTGCTCTTGTTCACGCTCGGTTTCGGAAGATGCTATATAGCTGTTCCGGCCAATTCTCCATATATCCAACAATTTGATTGGTCGTGCAAAAGGACAAGAAAAATCAGAAAGAAATATATACACGTGTGTATCATGCCATATATATACACAGATCTATATATTAAGCGATCCGCGTATTTTTCTTACATCCCCCGCGTCGTAAAAAGAAATTGATTTCAATCCCCCTTCCGGGGTGGATAGCACAAGACTAACCCGTTTTTATTAGAATTTTTCAATCCCACAACGCAATACACGGCATTTGCTATTTCGTACGCGACGCCCCGGGGGTTGGAAATCTCCCTCTATTCTAACGTGACGATCCTCTTTTGTATGAGAGTCTCCGGCATGGAATAAAAGTAGAGAAAAGCCAGTGGCACATATATACAACATCAGTGCCAGCCGAGAGTAAGAATAAGGTTGGGGGGTTGAATACGGAGGGGGTGGGCTGTCTTTTCGACTTTCTTGACAATCTCACGCTTTACTCTCTTACACTTTGCCTCGTATCATATATACCCGGAGCTGTATATTTCCCTCGTTTCGTCAAGAAACACTCACAGACTCGTTCGTCTGGAAAATAACCTTGATTTCCAGCGAATAATTTAACGAGCCAACGCTCCAGTTGCAGTTTATGGACAATTCGGTTATAGTAAATTGAGATTAATGAGTGTTTTTATACGAAAAATATGTTTATCCAACCTATTGAAGCGGAAAATTTAGGTTTCAACCGTTAAAGAGCACATTTTTCCGGATAATTCATCGAAGGGCGGAGCATTCACTCAAGAGAACCAATTGCAAAGCACCACGATGTTGTTATGAGAATTAAGCCACGCCCATTTGCCTCCTGAATACGTCACTGTCAAGCAATTTTTCATATTTATAATTTTACCATATAAATGAAATCAAACTGAAACAGTGAGATTCGAAAATTGAGGAAGATTGCCGAATAATCATCGTGCAAAAGGGGAGAATAACTCGACGAGGGTGTGAAATAAATCCAGAAGTGGTATAAGCACGTGATCGATCAAATTCAATGCAATCAATCAGCCCTGGCGAGTTACAGTCCCAAAAGACTTCTTGGGGTGTGAAAAGAGGATTTTTGTTATTTAAATGAATTGTCGCAAGTACCTTTTCAATCATTCAATATTTTTTTTCCCCACTTTCATTAGTACATATAACAGTGATTGGAAAATTGCGGCGTTATTTTCAAATGGCGTGTGAGATTGATGCACATTTTCGTGACGTTATCGCCGTATAGAGTGCAAAAGACAGAGGGAGATCATTGCAGATCGGAAACAACGTAATGGACCATATCAGGGATGATCGGACAGTCGACGGTGACAGGCGGGTGATGAATCGCAGCTCTAATGGCCTCATGGCTGTCTCTGTTCACTGCGACGTTTCTCATTCGAGTGTTTCTCTATAGCTGTTGTTCGCGTGTCTGGTTTCCATTAATTTTTTATTTTCCAACGCTCTCTCGGGAAAATGAAAATTTTATTTATCATACAACTGAATCAAACACCTGTCTGTTCAAGATTGACTTGATGATTTAGTTGGATAAAAAAGCAAAGGCAATTTCATTTGTTGGGAGAAAGAAAAAATATTAGAAACTGAAATAAAATGTTACGACAATTTTATCTTACAATAAGAAAGATATTTTTTTATTACTGTGCTGGAGTATTGTTTGTTGACATTTAGGATGAACACACAAGAATTTTGAATATTTCATTTTATTCTTGTAGAACAAGACGAAAAAAAAAAAACAGAGAAATATCTCGTAATTTTTCATTTTACTTGGGGGATATCTGCATAGTCAATGTGAACCTAAATTTTTTTTGCGCTGCCTCGTCGCTCGAGGCAGCAGTAGAGAATTTCGTGGACTCTTCAAGCCCAAGCTCCTCGAATATTCATGGAGAATTGGAAGTACGAGCCCCGACAGAGCGAGATATTGCCTAGTACACCTCGACATTCATGTTCATTTATGCATTACGTGCTACACACGTGCTTTTCTATTCCCCCTTCCTTTCGAATTTCTACGCTATCTACATCATTGTGTGTTTAGTGATTCGTAGGTTCCCGACGAATTTCCCCATGGTAGATCTTATCATTAATTTCACGTTTCTCTCATGCTTCCCTCTATTGTCAAATGATTTTTTAATTAGGCTTAAACTGGTAAAATATTTAAAATCACTACCACACACGACCATTCGCTTTTCTGATGTTGGCAAATCTATATGCCAATCTCTCGCGGTTATTCCGACCCTAATGACAGGAATACTCGCGAATAATGTGGGCGAGAATTGGATGGAATAGAGGGAATGTGTGAAAATGCCAGCAGTCTGTCGAGTAGGTATATCACCAAGAGCAAAGAATTTCTTTGGAATTATTATATTTATCAAAATAACAGCTCATCAGCTAACTGTACCTCAAACCTTTATTTAGATATTGCATTCCAACACGATGAAACATTTATTACAATTAACTCTGTTGATAAATCAAAAATTTATTTTTGAATATTTTTCAGCTTTTTGTAAAATGACGCCAGAGAGTTGCTCATTTCTGTGGGTGTTTAATAGACCTTAAAGTAGCTTTAAGAAAAAAAACATCGCAGCGCAAAACATTTAACAATATATTACATCATTATTTTCCATGAATTTTGGGTCTAGAGATGATCTTAATACAATGCTAGAGGATTTCGAAATTTTTTGAGCGTTTTTGGGACTCTAAATTAACTGCCGAAAAAATATCATCACGGGAGAAAACGTTTTACCCCAACTTTCATATTGATTTCCGATAAATTTGAGGTTTGGGCGTATGCGATGGTTTTTAAAATAATGCTAGGGGGTTGCAAATTTTTTTAGGGGCTCTTTAGATTCTAATACACCTAAAAAAAAAATGTCATCGCTAAGCAAAGCATATAACAATATATTACATAATTATTTTCCATAAATTTGGAGTCTTGAGGGTGGTCGATGGCCTTAAAAAGATGCTAGGGGGTTGCTGATTTTTTATAGGTGTTTTAAAAACACTATACTACAACTTGATTAAAAAAAAAGAAAAAAAAAATTCACCCAATCAAATGACCTATAGGTCATAGCTTTTTATAGCTATAGCTATAAAAAGGCGCGAAATTATATGTAATCCTTAAAATATAATTATTTCAATGATTAATATTGCGATTTAGGTGGCGGATGTTGTCTCTATATATATGAGAGAGATAAGCGTGAGACATCGTAATGTAGACGACAGTTATCAGAGTCTTGAGACTTTATAAACAGTCTCGCTCAGTGCCAATAGAAAAACCTGTTTACTTGGATGAAAATTCCAGTAGTCGATAAACTTCAGTTTGTAAAATCCCGAATTTTTTCGTCGTGGTTATGCATATTATTTTTTTTTCTTCTTTTTTTTATACTGCCTATATTCTTTTTCCATTTGAAAAGTATTCGTTTTCATCCATTGACAAAATCTCTCTGGAATTCCATGTGTATAAAAGCTTTGTATATAAATACACGAGCAGAGGCAGCCTCAATTGAATGATTTTGTAACAGCCGAGAAGTGATAGGTATATGCAATAGCATACACAAATTTGTTCGCCAGGCGAATTGCGATTACAGTAACCAGTCAACCCAGTTTTCCTCTGTCAGCTCGATAGAGCATTTAAATGAATTAAGCCCTGTACACGCATTATTCGATTCACGCTAGAGCTGGAAAAATTCTTCTGTGGCAATCAGTGCTGCTGCATCAAGCTATTCATGTTGGAATAATGGTTATCTGTTGCAATCAAATGACCAAAACGCAACACAATGACTTGAAGTATTTTTTTTTTCATATTTATCAATATCCAATTGCTGTCCTAATGATTTATTATTGTTTCAGGCTTGGGGTGCGATGAGCAGAGAGCAACTGTTGGCTTCGGAATCATACTGTGATATTAGTGGCAATGATGTCCCGCATACTGAGCAGGGGATTTCACCCAGTCGTGAATATTAATCGCATTTTCACGGTCCTCCCCATGCTACCTTCACGTCGGCTTTGACATTTCTCAGCTTTACCAGACAATAGGGACTATTATCACCCCCCAGCTATCTCAAGGGCTTGAAATATCCATCAATTAAGAGCTCGCTTTGAGTTCATATATTGGAACATTATTTCCTCACTTTTTTTTCAACTTTTTATCGAGTTTATTAAAAGGCCGTGTGAAATTGTGAATTTTTTTTTTCATTTGTAGTAAGAAAAAAAAATTGTTTTCTAATTTTCATTTTAGATTTTTTCGCTAGCGAAATTCAGGAAAAATTTTCTTTCGATAAAAAATGAAGGATTTTCTTCGTTTTTTTTTTTTTTTTTATTTTCATCGCTTTTGATTTACTGAACTCGAGGAAAATTGAGTTTTTGTCGATAAGAAAGGATTTCACGATAATTAATATCGGTCTAAAGGGATGAAAACATATACGATTTTTGCAATTTCATTTCCAGACAGCGCAATCTTTTGACCGAATTCTCGGAATTAGATGAATTTGATGAAAAAACTTGGGCTTAGGGCAGACTACAATTGGACAATTCACGCGCGACCCAAGTATCCCGATTAATGAAGAAAGGATAGGATCATTTTTCACCTGGTGGATCTTCAATCACTGGACAAAATCACCTTGAAGGAACGTCCTCTGAGCATGTGGGCTCCATCTCCAGTGTGAAATATGATCCTCTATCCTATTATAATAAATATAGATCCGCTTGGTACAGTATCCAGCAAAGTCATTATCATAAAGAAGCAATAAAAATTTATCGGCACGCTTCAAGTGTTACACAAAATGCAGGGAGTGTAATGGCACCATCAAATATGCCACCACTCAAAGGAGATGACGAAGAGACGAAGACGAACTTGCACGCTCTAATAATTTTAATAAAATCCACAGATATATACAATTTCTCGTAATTTTCATGCATGAAAACATTTTTTTCTTGACATTTAAGCAATTGAAAAAAAAAAAAAAATGTGCCAACAAAACCCTCTAATAAATCAAATATTAATACCTATTTAATGACAGAAAAATATTAAAAACAAAAAAACAAGTTTACAGGAAAAATCTCTCTTAACTTTTGAAAGTTAGTCAATTTTTGAAACAAAAAAAAAATCGTTATAATTTTTTTATCCTTCCAAAACATTAGTTTTGCACACCTTCATCGACCTCAAAATCTTGAAGTGTTTTTCAAGACTCGTCATATAATTTTGAAAAGCAATATGCCGCGAGCAAGAAAAATTGCTGTGTGAGAAAACTTTTTAACAAGAACGCCAATCCACTTCCGTTTGAAACACAAAAAAAGTCCCACAGAATCCCTGCTTATCCACTTCACCTATACCGAACCATTTTGCGAAGGAAGTCATTCGAAATAGGTGGCCAAAAGTGGCCTACACTATAAATCAGATTTATAACGCTTCAAAAGCACGAAAATTAATCATTATTCAAGTGAAAATCTCACCCTCAGAAGCATGCTGACATGTTTTTTAAAAAGAAATTAATAATATAGCAAGAATATATTCTATAATTATTTTAATTGTTTGAAAATAATTGTTTTCATGCAGTGCCGCCTTCATAAATAAAGGGAAGAACGAAAAAATTGACGCTCGCTCGCAAAGTAAATCAATTGGAGACACGAAAGTCTGAGGATCTGCAATCTAGAGTCTCCAGGGAGGCTGTGAGCTGGATATAATGATCTGCGAGAGGGGCAAAGTCTATAAGAGAAGTTTCGATTATGTTCTGCGAGGGAAAAGCGAAGTTTCCAGCGGCAGAAGATGGCGACGAAGGGGGCGCAACCGTCAACTCGGCGCGACCATCGGAAGCTGTGCGTCAATGGCGCTGATGCTCCAGGACCCTTTTATACCTAAATCCGGCATCCCCGGCGACGTAAGACCTCCTCCAAGGCGGGCGACAGACGTTCGCTGACCTCGCCATCGTTCTATCCATCAAAAATTTTCCTTATTTTCTCGCCCCTCAATGTACACGGCACATTTGGCGCTGGAATTCCTACGGATTACTTCTCGCAGCTCTATTTTTCCTTCGTTTCTTTTTTTTCTATTTTTTGCCGGCGTCGCGCGAATGAGACGTATATCCTTGAGGTTCACAGCTCAGTTGGTTCTTGCGGGTCACCTATGCCCTGACAAACGGCCGCTTGATCCACGATGGAATCCCAAATTGGTCGATCCATCAGCGAGCTTTTACTCCGGCCGGGAAATAAGCCTTAACGTCATCCGTCACTCTGATGGGAATGCGCCACTCGAGCTAATACTAACGAGGATCCTTGTCAGGATTTTCTTCTCGCGCTTGATGAAACGACGCATATTCTATACAGATTTTTTCGCAGGGTTTCTTGGGGGTAGAAAAAAAATTGTGCGTGAAGCTGGATTACTGTTTTTTTTTTTTTTCTATTAAATTGAGCGTCCTCGAGTAGAGAGTCAATTTATATGTGTAGCTTGAAATTGAAAAATAAGTTTTTCAATTTTTGTTGGTTGTCTTACAAAAAATATATATAGGGGAATACGGGGCGAAATGGGTGCCTGAAAAATGAAATAAATTTTTTTTTCCATCGCGCCAACTATATTTTTGAGCTTTTTTCTATAATTACAATCAAACTTTATTTAAACTATTATCTAATCATCTGTCTAATTTTTTATGCTGTTTAGCGAGTTTTTACTGAAATTTGACATCAGTAAAACAATATTTTCGAGGCAACGGTAAAACTATTTCTGTAAAAAAATATTTAATGGTAGTTGACGATTAGAGAAAAAAATTTTACTCGTTTTTTCAGATACCCCATTTAGCCCTGCATTTCTCTATATTTTGTGGCAAATGCGCAAAAGTGAGAATTTTTAGACAGCCGCCGAATTTGTGAAAAAATGGGGCATTTTATCCACTCTTAAAAAAAGACGCAGTTTAGACACGAATGTCAGCAATGGGAAAATCGGCCATTTTATGGCGGCTTAAAAGTAAAAAAAAAAAGTTTTATAGGCATGCAAAAATTATTTTCCGCACCCTAATGAATTCAGTGCCGGGTAAACTATTCGATCGCGCGGTAAAAATGGGGATAATGGAATTAAAAAATTGAAATAGCCTTATATTAATCACGAATATAAAAAAAAAAGTGTTCTTATAAAGCGGCAAAGTTAGCATATCTGCGGCGCTTTATTCTGACGTCTGAGGCAAGTTATTCGAGCGAAGCTACACCCTGCACTATCCCTTGTACAATGCTTGCGAATTACTATTCATGTTCACTCGGACGAAATACATTGTTCACAGTCGGGTATCAAGTCTTCCGCGGCTGACTGAACGCATGGTCCGACTACTTTTCAAGCACGCGAGTAGGTGTAATCACGGCGCGCCAGCCATTTCCAGGATAATTGTCGTCCCGCACTCGTGACCAAATGATATAAAAGGTTTTTATCACCTCATTTGTATTATAGAACAGTAAATTCTCGATGTTGCCGGGTGAAGAAATTTTTACTCCACTTGGACAATTTTTTACTCGTTATTTTTTTCCTTCTTTTTCACTGTGATTTTGATAATCAATAAAGTGGAGCGGCAGTGAGGCATTGAACGACCGATATCGTTCCAAATGTCGTAAAGAAGTCTGTCATTCTGCGCAATCGTTCCATAGGGAATGGTTAAAGTTCTTTTTCCATCTTCTCAATGAATTTCTTGACCCGCAAGTAACTGCGTCGTCGACAAGTGGCGATGAAAACCCACTTTGTTTTATGTCAATCCAAAACATACTTGATAGGTTTATTCATTTTAAATTTACGGGTTCAATAACCTACAATTGAATATGCAGAGAAATCTATTGTAAAAATAATTTGAGAAATAATTTAAACATACATAACATGAAAAATAGTAAAATTAAAATTATTATTGAATTTTTTTGAAATAAAAAATTAGAGACGTGATAAAATTAATTGCTGCGATGAAAAAAACCCACAAGCTTCATTTATACTCGATAGTTTATTGTTTAGTTAAAAATCTCGGGATATTTTCAATTAAATATTTATACATTATAAAATGTTGTACTTTAAAGGAACGAAAAATTTTTATTATGTCAGCGAAACGGTTCGTGATTCAAATCTACTTCTAGGTTTAAAAATTTAGGTATGTTTTTTTAATCTAGAATGATTCAAATAAATTGTTTCGTACGCAATTGCAAAAAACTAACCGCAAAATGATTAAAAATCGAATTTTTGACTATTAAAACTGGACAAAAACGAAGTAACGAATTAATTCTCTGTTAATGAACGTTTAAAACATCAAATTGGGCGATGTTTTAACACTAAAACAAATTCCTAGCATTAGAAGTTTCACTTTAATCATCTGTACTGATTGTATACACACACACACACACACACACTTTTTTTTAAATACTGGCAATAGAAAAAGAAATTTTATTTTCACCAGAATGAAACGTATTTAAATCACTCCAGATTCATACACATATATAGAGGAATATATTTTTATTATTCGACTTTTTCGCGACTGGAGCAAACCAATGAGCGAAAAGATACTCGAGGGACTTTACGCCGCCAATTTTGCAAGATGGGAATTGAGGATTTTGATGATAGGAGGGCTCTGCTGTGCACACGGATTTCCATGGCAAAGCCCGAAACGACGTTAGTGTTCCTCTTTTTTTCGCAATCTTCGGGGAATAGAACTAATATCAACGTTCCACAGGAGACCCATGAAAGAGACATCATACGTGACTGATAAAAAAAATTCCAGCGAGACAATAAGTTTATTTACGAGTATACGATTCCTCGAAGGAGGGCCGAGAGGCTGCGTCGAAGACATCTCACTGTGTCTATATATGGAGAAATACTCTGTTTCAAGATATATCCACTTGACTCTTTACTGCAGTAACACTATACGGCTGACAAAGTTTCAAGCGCCTGTGCAGGATCTCGAGGATGCCAGTGGGAACAAACAACAAAAGCGGCTGTGTTCTTCCTTCTGGCTTTAGAAGGGGGTCAAGAGATTTTCCGTGCTCGCCCAAGGGGTTATTGCGCCCGTGGGAATCTCCTCACGACATCCAAGATGCTGCGAGTCAAAGGGATTAGCCGTGAATTATAGCCTTGTGCAAAAAAATACAAGTGTCAGTTGATAAAACTCATCGTTTAAATATTCCCCGCTCTTTAATCTCTATCACCCGTTCAGCAAAAACCTTAATTTTGGTCAGCAAACAATCTGCATTGTATTTCTCGTTTTTTCCAATACTTGATGCAATTTTTTGAATTGACAAACGATTTTTACGGTGCGTTTTTTTTTTGCTAAAAAACTGGATAAACCCCCCAGGACGAAAAAATTCGGGTTTTTTAAATCACACAAAAGCTCCTGCAGTCTCGAAATAATCTCTTTGGAAGCCACTAGTAAAATTTGAGTCTTTCAACCGTCGTGATTAGTCTTTCGAATTTTTTTCTGAACGACTTTAGTCTCTTAACTCTTCTTTTTGAATATTCGAGTCTTGTGTTGTCTTTCGCATTTGAACGTTGCACATGCTCAGAGACGATAGTATGCCAACGAGAGCTTGGAGAGTCTAACTACCTTAGGTTATCATACCAAAATTTTTCCAAGTTCTTCAAGAATAACTTGGAAAATTTCTAGCCGAGCAAAAGGGACTGGAAAAATTTCTGGCTGAACTGCTAACGGGACGGATTTAGAATAAATGCCTCAAGCCATGCAATATTTCTATTAAACTTTAAATTTATAAATAATATAATTACGTATAATAAAAATTACATTCAATACATTTACTAGATCTAAATAATTATTTTGTTTTTTAATTATGCTCAACGAATCGCAATCATCGCAAGATAATCATCAAGGTTATTTTCGTTCAAAAAAATATAAAAAATGAAAATAATATTAAGTTCGCACGTTTATCAATATAAAAAATATTATAGAGAAAGTCCATTTATAATTGTAATTACTCAGTTGCAATGTAAGATAACAAAATGTAATAATTTATAGTTGAAAAAAATTAATTAATCTGTATTACGACAATAATAGTGGATCTAGACTTTAGTCTCTATATTTATTAGAGACTGTAGTCTCAGCGATGAATTGTCTCTAAGATTCTACAGTGATCAGAGTTTTGAGACCTTAAAAAGTCTCGCTCAGTGCCAATAGAAAGCCTGTTTAGTTGGATATCTTTAGTTTGATGAAAATTTCCGTGATTTGAGTCGCTCAATTCCAGTCTATAATAAAGAAATCCCAAATTTTATTCGCCTTGTGAAAATAAGATGAAGTATTGCAAATGTTTTAATATTATCAATATTTAATAAAATATTAGTTCAATGTAATAATTCTTGCTTTAAACCTTTTTTTCCGATAATTTTTTAAGCTAGAAAAAAGTCCTGATGCAAAAAATTGGTAAATCTCACAATTTGCGAGTTGTCTGAAATAAACAAAAACCCTTAACAGTTGCAGATTGAACACACGAAGAGCTCCCAACAGAATTCTCCTAAACATCTTTACTCAACTCCCATAAATCCCAAGTTGTACTTGCTCTTGACCATCCCACGACTTCCCACACACATCAGCCAAGTTCAAGCGTCACAGTTAGCCTTTGAAAACGCTTGCTACAACCCCGGCAAAATCCCGAAACTCTCAGACAGGAATATCCACGACTGTTACAGATGGAGGAAAAAAAAACATTAATTTAAAAAACATTTACTGAGTGTGTTATTTCCTCCATGGGAATTACTGCGTCGACATCGTGCAGAGCACATGGAGCGTGTAAAGCGGCGCTTCTGACCCGTGGCATGGATTTAGTGCACCTGCGTGTCCCCAATAATTTTATGCACCAGGGGCTTTCCGCGAGAGCGTGCAGTAGCAACACCTGCACACGCTCAGGCGAGTGGAAGCAAGGCAACACATGGGGACACGTTGCACAATTCGAACTAAGCGCAGAACAGCGTGGATGCATCGAAGGGATGCCAGTAGCACTCGAGCTCTCTGTGTTCAACATAATCCCCCAACCAATCCCCGTCTGACGACCTTAAAATCGTTAGATGGGCCCCCCACGAGGCGAAATTGACCGGCAGACGCCACTTGATGACCCACTGGGCAATTACCACTCCTACTTTGGCTATTAGACTGCTCGTACTGCTACTCTCGTCGTCCGACGGCTGCAGATTGCTCTGCAGTGCTGCAATTCATTCGTGTCGACGGCTAATGAATATTGAGAGGAAAAATTTCCAGTCGGATTATAACTGGAAAAAATTTCGTATTTGCATTTCTAGAGCTTTAAGAGTGAATTTAAGGGGAATTATTTGATATTTTGAGGACTGGAAAATCAGTTAGGAACGCTTAACACTTGAAATAATGATTTTTTTATGGCGAATGGCAATTTTTCTTTACTACTCATGTCACTTTAATCTTTATTTTTTGAAATTCTTGTATGTGCCACTTTAATTTACAGTTATAGTCGATTATTTATTTTTATTGCTTACTATCGTCCGAAATTATCTGTAGGTACATCACCACAACCCGTCGTAAATTTTCGGTGCAAATTACGTGAATTTTCGATGCAAAAAGGGCGATTTTGCTTGAATTTAACTTGGATGTAGTTTTTAAGGTTATACGGAAATCAGGGAAAAATTGTACTCACTGCACACCTAGAAATGTCCGCATTCACCAAAAAACTCGGGAACAATTGACAATTTTAATTGCTCTGATATCCCTAACGTGTGCTGATAAGATAGCAGGCAGCGAAAAATCAATACTGCCGAACACGTCGTACCAGTTCTTTCCAAGTTTTCGGAGCGTGTACAGACGTGTCAAGGCACGCAGTAAGTAAAAAATTTTATACATTGTTGTGTATGTAAATTATGTGCTCATTAGTTCATCATTTAAATAAATGCATCATATATCGATATGAAAACGTAAAGTATAAACGGTTTATTTCTTCGATGAAATTGACGTCTTTCGCGGTGAAAATTCACTTTTTGGTGCAAAACGCATGTTTTTTTTTCAATGCAAACGATATTGTGTTCGGTACAAATGCGTGATTTTACTTAAAAATATCTAAAAATTTGCACTCTCTACACCGGGAGACGCCCGCACTGGTCGAAATCCCGAGCAAAACTTTTTTTGATATCTCTGACATGTATACTGATAAAAAAATCTTAATTTATCATAATTAAATGTATACTTAAAAACTTTCAAAATTCATAACAGACCCTTAAAATGATATTTTGAATTGCAACTTTGTAGAACTTATTTTTACATTACTCGTAAAAAAGTTCGCTATGATGAAAACAGAAAAAAAAATTTTCATATTCACATTTTGACTATTTTTGAAAATTTTAAAATTCAAAAGCGACTTTTAAAAATGCATGTATCAAGCTATTTTCTTGAGAGTGCTCTTGAAACAAGGGAAACTATGATTTCGTTGATACGAGGCCCGAAAAATAAAAATAGGTTTTTTAGGTCGCCCTAACGCGCACTATATGGTTTAATGATTTACAAAAACTCGGAGCATGAAAATCGACCAGGACTTTTTTTTTAAGACAAATGAGTGATCATAGGAGCATTTGAAGCATTGTCTTCGTTTAAAATGACAAATATTATAGTGATATTAGTGTTAAAATGTACAAATGTCATAAAATCTTAATTTCCGGTGGAACTTAGAGGATTTTTAAATAAATGTAATTGATCTAAAAAAAATTTTCTGCATATTCACTAACGTACTTTAATCCATCATCCTTTTATAGAGTATTAATACCTCGAGAATGAAATTTCCAACATCCTTTTAACACCTCGAGAGCGTGTCCAACCGCAGCCCCCACAGGCCAATACAATTTATTGTCAGGAAAATAAATGGGGGGCCGGGTGGTCTTGAAGGGAAAAAATTTGCGGGCAGAGGGAGGAAAGTCTGTTGAGCAAATAAGTACATATAAATAGAGGAAATGTGTGTCAGTAGAGAGGGCGAGTCACAAAGCAGAGAACTGAAGTGTAAGCACAGCCAAAAAGCTCCATCTCACCACAAACCATTCTCAGCGAGAGATTGACCTCGGTTCGTTGGCACTCGAGGGCACACACACTCGACAATTACGTCGGGCATCCTCTCACACGGCCCATTGCCATCGGCATCCTTAGTCGTCCAACCGAAGTGAGTATATACGCTCGGCCAAGTTCCTAACTCGCGCTCACACGCCTCGACCTGGGGCTCATGTGTGTCCGGTCGGTAGCTCAGTGTACGGTCTATCCATTCCTAAATCACTGGGTATCTAGTGGCCGTGTTAAACCAGAGAATGGCCAGGCACGAGTGTGGCTGAGCAAAACTAATGACGTGCCCCAGGCTACATTTGCAGCGTTATTATATTCTTCCGGCTACGTGTAATATGCGATATGCGATAGGGAGAAATGAAAATTTTTTCTGCCGAAAAATACGTATTACATTATAGAACCCGTGTAATTTTCACTAATGATCCCTTGTGCACCGTTGAAACATTTATTTCCTATTTTTTCATCTATTCAGCTTAAATATCGCATGAGTCTATAAATTAACATTTATAATAAATTATTTCATCTGAAAATCGAGTGTTAATCACCAAAATTTAAATTACGAATATTATAATATAACGTACCGTCCCGCCCTCTTATAAAAAAAATCCAGTAATATTATATGCTCGAAATTAATTGAATAATAAATATTCAATGAATTGATAATTAATTAAAAAAACTGTTAGTAGTTAAAATTTTCTGTGCCAATTTTGGTGAGAAAAAATTCTCTACTTTTATTTCCTTTGGCCAGTGATTTTCATTTTTCTGTCCGGCAGCCACCAGGGAGAAAAACAAAACTTGCACAGGGAACAAAGAGCATCGGGTACAATAAACCCAAACATTTGTATGCAAATGAGGGATAAAATTCGACTTTTTTGGCACGAAGATTACACATTATGATTTTTGATAGTTATTTTGAGTCTATCGTAGTGTAGGGCATTGAAAGGAGGTTAAGGGCTGCCTAAATGTACTTAAAAATGAACTATACAAGAGGAAAAATGAAGCATTATATTCTTCGGTTGGCACTTTATGTAACAGAAGCAATTTCATCGCGCGACACTCATCTTACGGGGTCTTTTGGCTGCTTGCCAAAGGATATACGCTGATAATATCGTCTGGGTGGTGTAAAATGGCTACGATTATAGAGTGTGCATATACGTGTAAGTTGTATGATGTTGGTAATGGTGTTGGTATCTTGAGCGCAAGTATTAATCACCGAGAAACATATTGTAATTTGGCTCGCTACCATCGCTGGTCAAATTTTTTTTATTGAGCGGTTCCTTTTTTTTTTGCGTAATCTCGCGCAATATTCAACCTGCATCGCCTACTGGGGCCAATCGAAATTCACCGCCTCTCGTTTTACCGGTCGAAAATTGTGCAAACATCAGAACGTGCCTGCTGGCATGCACACATGCTATTGTGCTCCACTGAAGAGGATAAAATTCCGGATTTTTTTGAGCAAATAATTTTTTAATTAACTCCCCAAAGGTTTACCTATAATTTTATTGGAAAAAGACGGTTTTCTATCTTTTTCACTGTTATAAAATAATTTATTTCTCGGCAACTAACTGTATGAATTATTTCAAAATAGTATTATATTGTGTGCCAAGTGCGTGCATTCGTAGGACGAGTTTGAGAGTTGTACACGTGCCGAAGGCAAGCACCTTGCGAATGTCATCCTGGAGAGAACAAATTTCATGCTGTCAACATTGCCGCTATTATGCACATGCCACGCACTATATTTTCCATGTTTTTGCAACAAATTTCAATCGTTCTCAATTTTTTTCACTCTGGTGTCGTCATTGAGTGGCTTAATTTTTTAACAGCTGACATTGGTGTCTGAAGAGTTTGCAGGATCCATGAAAAAATTGGGCATTTTACGCACTAGTGGAAAAAAAGGCACTTTAAACACGGATGTCAGCAGTGAAAAAATCTATCACTTCATTGCGGCGCAAGAGTGAGAAAAAAACGAGCTTTACAGACACTAAGGTGGCCCAAAAGAACTGAACATTATTGTTTTTTGTGTCTCATATCAAAAAATCATAGTTTATCATGTTTTAAAAGCCTTCTAAAAAATTCAGGCAGATACAAACATTTTTAAAGGTCACTCACGAATTTTAAAATCTACAAAAATGGTCAAAATGTTTTTTTACAATCACTTTTTTTTTGATACGAGACTCGAAAAATGAAAAAATTGTCGTTTTTTTTTTGGCCACCCTAATAGACACATGTTGCAAAAACTATTTTTGACGATAAAATTTTGATAAATTTATAGATAACCGATGAATCATTCTATTTATGAAAAACTTGATTAATAAATGATTATAATACTAATTAATCAATTACTAGTTGATTGATTATGAATATTTGATTAGAATAAATGATCAAACGTGAAATTATTGACAGATCGTGATATGATTTATTTATGAGGATGAAATTATTATTTTGTGAGAAATATAATATTCATGTATTTATTTGGACGAATTTCGATGGCAAGTGTGGATTTACGCGTGAACTAATAATAACTTGATATTACTGTATCGATTATAGTCGACATACATAATGTGTCCAAATATACAATTAGAATGGAAGGTCGAATATCATGCATACTGTGTATAGTATCAGTTGGAAATATGTTATCACGCATTGATAGTATAGATTTTCATAGCTAATATCGATTTAACATAGGCATGTAATTTTCTCTTGGCATATGTGTAAATATTTGAAACCCTTCGGTGTCACGAAATACGTCTTATCGATTTAACATAGGCATGTAATTTTCTCTTGGCATATGTGTAAATATTTGAAACCCTTCGGTGTCACGAAATACGTCTTCTCGACCACAACTTCGTATATCTACTGATGTTTCTAGTACTCCCTATATTTATTTTTGTCTATAAGCATTTGAACTGTAGCAGTATCGCTGACCTGTCTATGCAGAATATAAAGCAATAACATTTAGATTTTCATAGCTAATATCGATTTAACATAGGCATGTAATTTTCTCTTGGCATATGTGTAAATATTTGAAACCCTTCGGTGTCACGAAATACGTCCTCTCGACCACAACTTCGTATATCTACTGATAAGCATTTGAACTGTAGCAGTATCGCTGACCTGTCTATGCAGAATATAAAGCAATAACATTGAATTTTAGCGATAATATCATAAACTATTGACAGTATAAGCATTTGAACTGTAGCAGTATCGCTGACCTGTCTATGCAGAATATAAAGCAATAACATTGAATTTTAGCGATAATATCATAAACTATTGACAGTGAAAAAATTTTTTTTTATATGGAATAGGGTAACAGTACCAGTTTCTGACCAGGTACTAATTAATGACCACTGGTATTTAAATTGACAGAATAAAAAAAATACGGCTCTTTTAGATATTAAAAAAAATACTAATCGATTGCAAATTTTGTGCGGAAGACGCGTGTATCATTGTACAGACGAGTGGATAGTTGTAAGAATCGGAAATTAATTATTAAGTACGTGTACTATAGCCAAAACCGGTGATTAACTGGAACATGAGCATTACGAACGGCGTTTTACCAGTTGATGACCGGCTCAAGTTCACCTAACCTCAAACACTCGTTTATGATTGAGTCAAAACAGACAAAATTCACGCTATATTATTTCTATAAAGTGACTCTTTACGTACATTATCGATTAGTTTCAATAAATTCAATGCCTAAAAACTTGTAACTTATTTCTTTGCACAGTTTATTAATAATATTTGTTGAGCGGTCATTAACTGGAACACGGCTGGTTATTAATTCGTGATGACCGGTCATTAAGGGGGTTATAGCGCAATGTATAGTGTGCTATAGAGCATTTACATGTTAACTGCAAAAGTGAAGACATCGAAACAAAAATTAACTACTGAAACTACATGGAATTTTGAACATTTTTTCATTTAAAATTTTCATAAAGAATTTTTCGATCAGAAAAACATTCAGCAATAAATTTTTTAGCTCGCATAATTTCAAGATATCCAACTAAAATGTGTTTGGTTTATGGTTTAGAGGTATTTAATTTACAGTCCAGTGAAAATATATATATTTTATGCATGTATTAGCACTGATGATGTTCTGGATTATGAGGATTTGCAGTGTAGAGAGTATAATATATATAATGTAATATATATAATGTAATCGGTTGGGTGGAAAAGAGCAACGACCATCGGAGCACACAATTTCACGGTAAAACTTGACTCGTTACCAGCGGCCTCATTATTCCATAAATATCTACGGTCGTTAATAGGAGCGTCAAATAATGTAACAAAACCCAGCCCCAGTGTCCATCGCCAAATGTCATTCAGCTTTAATTTTAAGCTCTGAGCTCCATTGTGCCTTCTATTATTATACAAGTTCTTCCATGCTTTAAATCTCACGTCTCATCTGCTGCAATAATTAAATTGAAAAACTCCAGACTGACTTTTAATTGGGGATAATAAAATTTTCTATCTCAAGTCTTCTTAGAGAATCTACTGTGTAACATATCCAAGTGCCAATTAATACTTTTACAGTTTATTACAACTGCATAAGATCGATTTTTACGCGCTTGGCAGGGAGAAAAGTTTTTGTTTTTATTTCTATATCTTTTTATATGCATCATAAAAAATTTATGACGATTAAAATCACTGAGCTACCGCTATTATAAAGAGATTATAGTATTCTATTGACTTATTTATCAGTTCTAGTATTTTTTATTGCTTGAATTTCAAAAAATTTGAACATGCAAATAAGATAAGAAAATTTCATTATCAATTTTTTTGAACTTCAGAACGTCAAACTACTTTTTTTGTATCTGATAGTTTCGAATAACGCTAGAAGGGTGCTGACTGTTTGGGTGTTTTTGGGACTCTGAAGTAACCGTAGAAAAAATATTACCGTGGGAAAGAGCATTTAACAATATATTACGCATTTATTACCCACAAATTTGAGATTTGGAGGTGTGCAATGGTCTTTAGAACGACGTCAGGAGGTTGCTGATTTTTTGGATGTTTCGAACTTTCTTATATACATATCGATAAATATATTAGAATCTTTTAGTTAAAATCATGGATAAATTAGACCGAAATACCCGGTTTCTCATTATCGTTGGATTAAAAAAATTTATTATCCTCCTTTACCCCAAACTATCTTTGGGACAATAGTAAAATGACGGTACGTCTCTGAATGGTGATTCATCGCTGCGTTCTTTTCAGCCACCCTGTCAATTTTAGATAAGAGAAATTTCTGAATCGATGTCAAGGGAATATTGTCCTGATGCCTTCTATCTAAAAGGAGAGTCAAAGTGGTTTTTCAAGGGTTTCACAAAGGAAAGTAAGGATTTTCTTTGACCTCGTAGAAAAGTTGATCTTTTCTCTTGCAATTCATGTGTGTGGGGCAGTTTTATACACATTGATCGATTGACCAAAGTCCTCGGATTTTTTTTCTCCGTCCTCTCTGTCAAGCAATCGAGAGAGCATCATCGCGAGAGTGCGGGCTGCTCTCAAGATGAGTGGAGCACTGAGATGATAAATGAAGGTGACAAGTGAGAAAATCTAGCTGACTCCTCAAACAATAATTAATTCTCAATAAATCTCGTTAATTATCCATCAATTAAAATATTTATTCAATATAGACCAAGAAAAAAAAATTATTCCACAAAAATAATTGAGTATTGATAAAAGTGGATTTTTTATCCGCTGAGAATATAAATGGAATAATTTTATCAAAGTCAATTATCGATGCAATCACCTGTTATAATCTTGCATGTCAATAACTTCAATTCCCCCTTTGCATTGTGCATTCACAAAGGCGCTGGTATAATCGACTAATAGAGTCCGGGAGACTTTGCGCGCGGGCTCACGAAACGCCGGGGTTAGCCCAGACAGATCAATAACCATTACGATAAATAATTAATAGGTAACCTGTGTGTAAATATGGTCTCTGGGTGCGTAGCAAGGCCGAGTTAAACCCTCGAAAATTCGTGCTGTAATAGAAACGGAGCAAGAGTGTGGATCGATAAAATAATACCGCGCGCGCGACAAACTACCCCTCGTCAATTATCCTGATGGAGTACTCGAAGAAATGACTTTTCACTTTGAATCATTGCTGCGGAGGGTTGATGGTCAAAAATTCAATTTTCGCGGTCGATACCTGGAAAAAGTAAATTTATCGTTGCAGTTTCTATGTGCTGCATGCACCCAGAAATATTTTCGCTCGTAAAAACTGATTATATATGTATTAAAAAAATTTTTTTTATTACTAAAGTTAATTTAACTCGTGATTTTTTGTATCATAAAATATTTCATAAAATTGTTCAAATGTTTGTTTATCATTTTTTTTAACTCGGAAAACAAAGAAATGTATATTCATACAAATAAAACAAAAAAAAAAAGTTTAGCTTTCAGTGTTTTGAATTACTAAAATTAATTCAATAGAATATTTGGGAATATTTTAATTATGAACGTACAGAGAGCGACCAGACGTACGGGCGTCACTTTTTCCGATGATTATTTTCTTCTATATGCGTCTCCACATATTCGCACCACAGCTCAACGGCGTGCATATTTTTTACGCGTCGACTACGTCCACAGGCGAGTGTGGGAAGAGCATCAAGCATGAAGTAGTGACGAGCAAACAATATGAGTGTACGTGACGGTTAAAAAAAACTCTCAAATGAATTATATCGGGCAGACAGCGAGATGCAGCCGACGTTCTAAAGTTATGACGGCTATTACGTATATTGTGTAAAAAAATAGAGCCATCAAAATAAGCAATATAAAAGATGGCGGAATTTTCGGCTGGAATTATCTAGGGTTATTTATTTTTTTGTCATTTTTTTTTACTTCTGTAAATAGCAGCGGAAAATGCAATCGAACGCGAAGTAGGTTATGATGTGCCCAAACCGACGGTCATCTCACGATTTATATTTGATTTATTTTCTGTTCGGGTTTTTTTGCAACGTGTATGTATAGGATATAAACGTGAAAAGCCGCGCTTGTTATCGAATATTGGTCGTCTTTTTTGGGCGAGGTGAAATAAAGGTAATAAAAGTTCGATATCATATCCGCGTTGCAAAATTTGTTTTTTCCATTTATTCGAACGTTATTTATTTATTTTACTTTTTTTTTTTTTAGAAATTATTCGGCATGTACCTTGCGGTGCTTGAATACGTTCAGATATAAAAAATAGGAAACCTCGAGTATATTGTTCTTCCGCAAAAAAATGTGAATGTCGATTCACTCTGAAAATGCAATTTTTAGTGGTTCAACCTTTAGAATAAAAAAAGGATTTTTATGAGGTATTGGAAAAAAATCTAAATAATTCGCAAGTTAAAAAAATAATTGTTTGGTTTTTGATAGATGAAATTTTAGACAGAAACTGAATGCAATCAACTCAAAGCTGAATTTGTGACATTGGCGAGTATATCAATTGAAAGTAGCAGTCGAATTTCAAAGTTGAATTGTTCCCACGTTTGTTGATTAAAATTCAATAACAGAAAATTCAAGTTTCACGCTAGAAATAATATCCGTTTGAAATATTGGAGAAAATTTCCAACAGCTGGCAAAAAAAGAGAGATCAGTTGATGCGAATACATGTATGATGTACAGAGCCATTTGGTATTCTCTAGAGTTTACATGAAAGTTGTGTGTGACTGCCCCGTTCCAAAACAATATTGTCAAACGGAGCTACTGAATTCTATACAGATTGTATCGGAAAACTTTGAAAGACGCGGATAAGGTACAAAAGAAATCCGCGATTTGCCCCTGTCGTATATTTCGGAACCCACTCCAAGCGATCTTTATAGTCAGTTCACGACCTCGTAAATATATAAATATATATATAAGAAGAACCATTGATATATACAAAAACCATAGACCATACATGTTTCGACACGAGCGTAAAACCAAATACAGTCTTACTTAGCATACATACATAATTCAAAACAATGCAAACAGAAACACATAAAGCGAATCGCACATTACCATTGATGGAGAGGGTTTGAAAACGACCCTATGAGCATTAGCCCCTGGTTTGAGGGTCAGTCGCGGGCCTTTAAAGAGATTTGTGCAGCCTCTATCTACGGCCAAAACACACTGTCCCCCGTGAAAGATTTATCTCGCGAGTTGTTTAAACACATCACATCATGTTGCAAGAAGCAAAACAGCGTTGGGGGGTTGGAATGATATGTTTGCTGCGAATTGAGGGGTTGGAGTCGACTGGCATCGAGAGAAAACGGCGACGAAATGGGAATTCGAGAATATTTTGTGTTACGGATACATTTCAAACTGTAGCGGGGCTTCTGAAGCCATGAGGGAAAACGTTTTTGTTACCAAAAAAAAGTTTTTCAAATTACATAAATAACGATATGAATCCTTTTCGATTGAAAGTTCCAAGTCTTTCAAATGAAAAGTATCAAAAAAACATGTTAAATACCAGCTAGAACTCTGGAATACGAATTTAAATACAGTATTAATGGTATAATAAAATATAAAAGCCTTTAATGAAAATTACCTATTCAAAAAACAATAGGGATTAGGGAGATTCCAATTAAAGCGTTTTTTCGTCCCTTTTCTTAATGCACCTATCTACTAGGGATCAGTAAATCTAGCTAAGCCACGAGCTTTCCCGGTAATTTTTTCTGTGGAAAATTCAATTGTCGCTTCTTTCATCTTTGGCTTGCATGCCAGATTGTTCTTCAAGCGTCAACGCCGAGATCGTATAGAAAGACGAGTTGTCTTGAGAAGCACAGCTTGGCTTTAAACAGACGGATTTAGCTTTCCGGTGGCATCAAGCCTACCGTGGAGGTCTGGATCCTCATCAATTTTGTCTTGGCTGTGCCTCGTTTGCCTTGCACGTCGGAGTACGGCGCCTAGTTGAACCGCCCTTTTGCCAGAGCGCGCACTCACCCGTAATACGTTGACCTCTGGCTGAAGGAGCTTCTCTACGGATAAAACGCTCGTAGGTAGAAAAAAAAAACTGAAACAGCTCTGAGAGAAAAAACAGAAAAGTATCGTCAGGAGACTTTTTAATATTCTGTAGTCATCCATCTTGAAGATCTACTCGGTTATTTTATTTCATTTCAGTCCAGCATCAGGATAGAATGTTGAATTTTAGCTAATTAATGAAAATAATTCTAAGAAATGTATTTTCTATAAGCTTTTCTCACTTTTCGACTCATTTTACGCGTGACATTAACAAACCAAATTAAATGACATTGTCATTGTTAAGATTCAACGCCATTGAGTCAAAGTTTTTTGCATCGTTAATGATACGAACAACTGAATACCTCAAGTTTCACGACATAGTTGAGATTCCTTACATACCTAACTAATAAGATGTCCAATTAATTCAACTAGTCCCTCTGATTTCACGGTATTTCATTATTTACTTGATGCTATCAGAGTGGGTAGACCTTTTTTAACAGAGCAGATGTTTTTATTTTACGAGGGGGGGTTTTAAAAGATGTTTTAGATTCTGCAATAGAGCTGGACGATGATCGGATTGTCCATGTATAGAAGCGATAAACTCATCTTAAACCGAGTGAATCGCAGAACTCGTTGTTTATGGCTGCTTTCTGTGGAATTGGATTGCGAGATGCGACGTGCACGAGACACCGTCCATAATACGACAGGTCAGTTACAATGGCGCACGTGGGATTCACGGTGTACAACAATGTGTACAGGCAAGCTAGGATCATTTGCTATTCTGCCCCATTCCCCGTTGCCTCTCATCCCGATGCCAGGGCTGTTGCACACTACTCGACCACACTGGAACACCACACAAGGATCCGCACTGAACCGATCAATCGAGTTGGTCGGGCTCGGACACCCTCGCGCGTGCTCTCACAACGATTTATTAGTTTTTAAGGGTGCCGAGATTCTTATTGGAAGTGCCGGAATAAAATTACCGAATTGTAAGCGTAGGGGATGACGCGGGGAATTGCGTTGAGGACCCTTTGCCTCGATCCTTTCGACTCTCGTCTTTGCCAATTTCTGGAGCGTGTCGCTTCGCAGTGAGTTGATGGTCTCCAGGGAATTTTTCGTGTCGTTTCGTCTTTTTTCTCCGTCATCTCGTTGAGATCTGCCAGTGGCACCCGGCGGGAAAGATGATGCTAGCTGGAGGAGGCCGTTGAGGCGCCCACAAGATGACTTCACCATTCCATGGGTAACTTGATTACACGTGGCAAAAGCAGCTTAGAAAAATTAAATGAGAAAATATTTGAAAAAGTAGTATGGGCAACACAGAAAAACATTGTACAAAAAGCCTAAATCCGTAGAAACAATTTATCAGCGAAATACAAGTGAAACATTTCGTTCACTATCGAATTTATTTCTTTTTGCGGTTGTAATTCAAAACCCAGGTGCTAGCAACACTTGATCTCCATCATATCGGGCTTGGTTTTTTGTTCCCCTTGAAATTCTACTCTCTCGTGAACGCGAAACCCCACACGAGAGGATTGAACAAGAGCCGGGAGCTTGCCCTTTGTCAGCTGTAAAAGCTAACGAAGTATAAGGAAAATGCACTCATCACCAACAGCTCGCGTTAACGACTTATCTTTCGTTTATGACTTGGTATATATTTTATCCAAGAAAGTGGGGAGAGAGGACATGTTTTCACCGTAAATTTCAAACTTTACCCACGTAACGTTGCCGAGACTTGCCCAGGTACAACGCCAGACTTTGTTCGCTTCACCCCACGCCCGACTATTCGCGTACCACTACTACTACTACTCCGTTAGCACTACCACCATAGCCATCGCGTGTCCCTACGTCGCCGTGGAGACTAATCCTTGCGGGACTGCACGTGCATTCATAAATTTACCACCGTAGGCGAGACAATATCAGAAGGGAGTTGAGGAGAGCTGTCGATGTCGCAGGAAAGGAGAAAATTTCCGCCTGATCGATTAGAAATAGCTGTGGGGTTGATAATTAATTTTCTTCACACTTTTCAACCGGTTGTTTTTAATTTATTTATCCTAGCTTTCAAATATTAATTTTAAAATACATTGAGTAACCATAAAGCACGCGCTTGTTGGTTATTGTTATAAAAGCTTTATAATTTATTTTTAAAATATAATAAGGCAACTTGAATGTAGGCAAAATGCAATCATAAACAGGTACTGTATATCGCGGTAGTTTTCGTTCATAATTCACCGAGTTTTTTGCTAGTTTTAAATATACAAAACAGCCTTGGTAGTGAATAAATAAATTATAATCAAGTTCAAGTGTTTTTATAAAGAATTGCAGCCAGAGTCAAATCTAAGTCTAAAAAATTTCGGACGTTCGTGAAAAATGAAAATAAATCATTGATTATAACTCAATTCAGAAAAAAAAAGATTTACATCAATTGAATCAAAATTCATCGAGTACTATATGTCAATTTAATTATAGAGTGTGCAAAAAACCAATAATATATAAATATAAATAGCACTTTGTAAATAATTACATATACTTTTATAGTTGGGAATGATTGAATGAAATGTATTGTATACGTTCCAATGCACGCGAAGTCAAAGATTTTTCCTACGATCCAGCCAATGATCCTTTGTGATCATTATTTATCGTTTTTTTTTTTTTTCAATTCGTGAAATTGCTATCGGATTATCTGTCTTGGAACTACGCTAAGAACTCAAACGACAGAATCGTAATTCGAAGCTTCACGTATTTCATGAAATATTTGAAGAAGAAATCATTCTAGATTTTACATTAGTCATTTATAAATTAAATCCTCTCTATGTAAATAAGAATTAGTAAGTAAAAAATACCTCAAAACCCTAAGATGATGTATAGGGATTTGATATAATACGACAATAATTCTCAGGATGTAGGGTTTATCCCTATTGTAAGTATGATCCTGCTTCAACAGGCAAAGAGACTTTACTGGGAGAAAAAAGGTTGACTGTGAAAAATTGTTATAAAAATTACAGGCATATCACGCTCACCTGACTGAACGTTCGGATTTTTTTTCCAGATGAATTGACACCTATAGGCGTTCACAAATGGATTACCACGGCTCGGAGCTTACGATAAGTAGTCACATAACTCCTGGGAGCACATAATTCTCGTTAAAAATATATATACATGATTCCTAGTCGGGAAGAAGAACCCACTGGGTGGAGATAATCGAGCGTCAAAGGATAGTACTGGCGTGATATCGGTCCACGAGATACTTCCGCCATTTTGTTGATCGTATTACCATGCAGGTAGTAATAGAAAATACGGTAACAAAGATGCAAATAGTCGTAACGATTGAAAAAACTTTGACTATACTGAAATAACTTATGGTTCGGCTACCGTCCAAATAGTGAAGGTATTTCGGCTGTGGTTTTCGAGAGGAATCAGAGTCCTAACCGAGTTGGGAATGCGTGGGTATGTTTTCTACGAGATAGTTTTACTGTTGTTAAAGCTTAGTTCCGTGTTGGAATTGACGACAGCCCAAGAATGACCGTTATAGCCTGCCTAGCAATTAATTTAACCCTGCTATCGTTGCCATCGTTGGTATATACTATAGGTGCTGTAGGGTGATACGATCTGGCCTGAATAGGCGAAGATTTCTGGCCCACATTCAGAATCCTATTATCCAACCCACTCTGCTTTTATAGAGCTTAACTATAGAACTGAGCATATATTCCATTTATTATTGTATACGAACAAAAAATTTATCCCATAATTCTCTATCTACTTCATCACAATAATCAACAATTTTTCGTGACATTTATCGAGTATTTAATGCTTTTTTCAAAAAAAGTGAGGTCGAGGGAAAATTTTCTGCAATTGCATGATGGAGCGATGGGGTCCTCATTTTTACTTTATGATCAGCATGTAGACTGATAGCTATCTCAAATTAAAACATGTCAGAAAAAAAAAAATACACGTCGATTACGACCAATATCAACATTTTTATCCAGGCTTTTTTTTGTTAATTTATATAAGAAGAAGAAGCGAAAAAATCAGCAACTCCCCGGCGTCGTTTTAAAGACCATCGCACACCCCAAAACCTCAAAATTTTTAAAAATAATTATGAATTATGGAGTTAAATGTTTTGCATCGCGATCGAATTTTTTTTATAGTTGCATTATAGTTTAAAGAGCCTTAAAAAAGATCAACAATCAACTGACACCGTTTGAAAATCATCGGCCACCCCCTGAACCTCAAAATCATGGGAAAATAATCTATAGTTAAATGTTGTGCTTCAGGATGGTATTTTTCTAAACGTACCTTTAGAGTCTAAAAAAAAACTCAAACAAATTAGCAGCTCTCTGGCGTCATTTTGGGCTATCAGCCACAAAACAACTTTATTAATTAAATAGCTCGATCGCCCAGCGAAGCGAGGTAATAGGTTGAAGTTAGGAATAAAGAAAATTCAGTAGTAGGATTGTCTGATGAACAAATAAAATAAACAAGTTTTCGGAAAATTAAAAACTCGCGCAATTTTCAGACCGTGAAAAATTATGGTTTATCCAGTTTCGTTAATAAGATATTTATTATTAAAAAAACGTTATTTTGCAAGACGGAACTTATTGTGAAATTTTTACAATGATTGGCCTGTCAGATCTTAATCTTGTCGGTCTAAGATGGTCGAAATGACACTAAATTTTTTTCACTTCTATCAAAGAATAATATGTTTTTTTAATTCAACATTTGGCTTTCTATAAAAATTTTTTTATGGACATGATTTGACAACAGTCGCACATACATTCTTAAGCCAGAAAAATATTTTCAAAGCAACTTTGCTGTATTTGGGTTGAATGTTGACCCAATTCGATAATAGGTTAAACATGTTTCAGAAACTCTCTCTCTCTCTCAGCCTGCAGATTTCGTTCAAAGTATAAAGAAATATCGAGACTATAACAGGAATGATCCGCACGCGTATATATTCCAACACAACATATCATCCAGCATTTGAGGATTACAGGCACAGTCAGAAGAACATACAACCCTCTAAATTATTCATCACGCAGTCCTCGTAGTATTCTATCAATATGAAAAATTCAGGTAGACTCGCCTGCGGCCATGGGAAACACTGTGTACGAATGTATAAATGTTAGGGCGCGGTTATAAAAAGAACCCCAAAACTCAACGCAGGTACGATGCTTCTAATAAAATTGCCAAGACTCAGATAAAAACATTTATACGCCACCAGTTTCTCATTTTCCTTCTTTTGCCAAACTGTTTTTCAATTTTTAATATCACTTGAGTGCTCTTTTTCTTCTCGCAAACTTTACATTAATTTTTTTTCTTTGCATTTTATTTACCACTTGAGATTTGTTGATATAAAAAGCAATTAAAAATTATGGTAGAGATAATAAATTAGTCTAAAACGCTTTTATAACTGAGATGTCATTTTTTTTTTTGCACGCGACAAAGATTCATTGACAATGAAATAATTTCACAGCGTGTTCTCGACTGCGTCGCAAAGCCAAGACGTTAATTTACCTCTTTTTCCTTCGTTCTTCTTCCACGGGTGACCATTGCGCCGTATCACATTGACTCAGGGAACATCCATTATAGCGTTCTCATTCTGTACACTATCTTTTCGCCGGCCAAGCCATCGCGAGAAAACATATTGCTTTACTTAAAACGTCTCGACGCGTACGCGCACACGGCAGTGTCGTGTGCCAGCCATCCGAATGCTCCGCGCAGAGGTCTTACATAGGCCAAATGTACTAATTAATTACCCTACTTGCTGTATATACGCCCACGTCGTCCCACTGGCTTGCATGTGCATGTCGGAAACTCCCACCCGCAATGAGGTTTATGTCAGAAATCCCTCAATTATGTCTTGCGCCATTAATATTATTTGATGTTCTGAGACGTTTATGATAATTTACATTTTCATACATTAATTATAATTATCAAACTTAGTGGTATAATATTAAAATTGATATACCAGAGTACTTTTCCTAAAGAAATAGTATATTGCGCACCAAGAGAGAAAAGTAGACCATTTCAATGCGGGTTGAGACGTTTCTCCGTTTCTCCCTATATAGGTGCACTTCGCCCGCTCGCAGTGAATTATTAATTAAAAAAATTAAATGCTTAAAAAATACTGTGTGTTAAAAAAAAAGTGCAAAAATTTGCGTCATAAATACTCGATGAATAATAAGCGGATTTCATCTCAAGTATCTTGGAAAGTACAAGGACAACGACATTTTTACTGAGAACTTTTTTTACAGAAAATTTCATGCCCTAAAATGTAATATTTATAAAAAATTCTGTAACTATTATACTTTAAGAGGTAATTGCTTTTAAATCGTTTAAATATATAAATTTTGACCGGAATAATTTATCTGAAGAAATTTACATTTCGATAAAAAATTAGTGTGGATTTTTATCGGTAATTATTGCGAATGTTTAATTGAGTTTGGGGGCCATGTAAACAATGTGACAGATATTATCAACAATTAATACTTTGCACAAGGCAGCACGGGCGTTATCGCGTGAATTAGGGATCGGCAGGAGTGAGTCTATGCAAATTGCAGATATCGATTGCCTAAAGTGCGACACAATAGGTCGTTATGTAAACAGTAAATCGACCATGCGTTGCAGCGTTAAGGGCATATCAACGTGGACGAGGACAGCGCGCGCCATTATGGGTACGCGAGTGCTCGATCGTTATAATGATGTGAAGAATTGCCGTGGATAGCGCAATAATGCGCAGTTTTCCGACTGTAATGATCACCGTGCGGCCAGAATAATTTGTTCCACTGGTGCGACTGGGAAATTAGTTCATTTCGCGCGCGGTGCTCAACTCAATCGGTATAACTCCATGCAGAAAATTTAACACATTCAAAGCACTTGATTTCAAATCTGGCAATTCAAGTGTGACTGATTGTTTCAACGTTATTATTTTTTTATTATTCATTTTTTATCTCATCGTTTTTTTTCGAATTTTTAATGGAATCAATTTTTTTTATATATCGAATTTTACCGAGTTTTTGGACAGTTGTTTATTAAAATAATGAACTAAAAATTGATGAAAAAGTTGAAACATATTATTTCGAAGGGAAATTTTTTTTTTTTTTTAAATTAATTGGGCCGTTTCAATGACGAACAGGAGATTTTTCGTGCTGTTGAATGAATTTGATTTGGATGAAATTAATTAAAAATATAAAACCCGGGGGTGTAACTGACTAATAAGAGGAAATATTGCACCAAATTATTGGCGCTCATGTACATGTACGTATAGTTTGAATTTTTTATTATTTAAATAATTAATTTAATGAGTAAACTGTTGCAAATATTGAATAATTATACAAGAAATATATGTGAAAAAAATTAAAAAAAGGACTTTTTCACGTGGAAATACATTTTTCCTATAGGGAATTTCAAAAACTCTCAAAAAACTCTATTATGCGCTTTTTCAAAATATCAAATCACTGATTGATCAATCATGAGTGATACAGTTATTTTTCATGAACATAAATCATGGATTCATGTTATTAGTTAAGAAAACTGAATATTTGATGAACTTTTAAAAGTCCAACATGTGTATATTTTAAATATGTATTTTTAACGAATTTCTGTTAAATGCTGAACTTTTGATGTATTTTTACTGTAATAAAAATTAAAATACACTTAAAATACATCAAAAGTTCAGGATTCAGCGAAAATTTATTTTTGATACACGCTCAGCTTTATCAAGTTCATTAAAAGTTCATTTTTGTTAACTATAAGATGAATTCATGATGAATTCCTGCTTCAGTTCATGATTGATCAATTATAAATTAATTTTTTTTTTCTCGGATATGCATATATTTCCAGGATATATTTTATTAGATACTCGAAATATCACAATTAATCATAAATTCACGATAAAGTTTTTTAGAAAGATTTTCGACTGGTTTCCATAAAAAATAAAAATATCGGTGTTGAAATTTCGCGATTAAAAATGAATTTTTTTAACGGTCTAGAGTGATTGGATCTGGGCCAATACTGCCAATTCTATTTTTTTTTTTTCACCATTCATTCGATTTGATGTAACGTGAATAATTGCAATTTATGAAACGAATCGGCGCGTATATTTATTGCAGGGCAAACGCTTTGATGTAATTCGGCACAACAGAGATCGAGAAAAAAAAAAACATTTTTGCATAGTACGCGCGGATGTATCGAGTGAATCAACGGGGGTTCAATTTAACAGTAAAAAAAGGCCGAGATCCCCCAGAGATTTGAACAAATAAACCGAACACACGGGAAACGAAGGGAGCACGCGATAAAGTTGCTTTTTCATTTTTTTTAAAAGCGCAATGCCCCCTCAAAGAAAAGCGGAAGAGCGATCGATTATCGATTCGTACGCGGCTCGTTGCCCCCCATGCAATGTTTCTTGGGTCAGCAGTCGTGCGTTGAAAAGTGTGTGTTTCCTGTGGCATCGTGCCAATATGTGGGCTGTAAGGGTAGAACGCATGCCAGAATAAGTTATCGAGGGGGAAAGGAAGAAAAACTCGTGAGGGAAAGTATTGAAAAAAAATGAGGCGAAAAAAAAAAAATTCAGCACGTGCGATTTCCGTGAAACAGATACTTTCAAGGTCAAATTATTGACCTTGAGTTGTTAGATCCCCCCAAAAGTTCGGTTCTCGTCCTAT
The DNA here is from genome assembly GCA_002156465.1 of Macrocentrus cingulum. NCBI lineage: Eukaryota > Metazoa > Arthropoda > Insecta > Hymenoptera > Braconidae > Macrocentrus > Macrocentrus cingulum. Next base: position 14,735 of record MVJL01012027.1, on the reverse strand, counting down.
CGTCGTCTTTTTAATTTTTCTGCAGTTGAATAAGCCTTCTACCCCTGTGAAAAAATTGTTGAAAAATATAAATCTCAATTTCGAAATGAAAAATATACCTTTAAATAATTAAATCACTGTATAAATAAATATTTAAAACTGTATTTATATCTTAACTTGTTCTCAAGTGTTTTTTTTTTCATAATAAATATTCATATAACTATTTAATACTATTTATAACGCCTCTATATTTCACTAACAAATTAGTCACTTAAAAAGTTTGGAAAACTTTTATAAAATTTATTCTCACTCTTTTAGTACTTTTCAAAACTTGTAAGTTAGATTAAAAAATTTTTAACTGATTATTCTACTGTATAGAAAGTAAAAATATTTCCTTTTTTCTTTATTTTTCAACAATATGATTTAAATTAATTTCTCCAAAATTCAATATTCATTAAAGTATCTTTATATGAATAGCCTTTTGTGAAAATTAATTCTTCGTAATAATAACGTTCTTAATGTATAAGAAAGAGGGCGTAAAAGTATTTATTTAACTTATTACACATTCTAAAAGATTTATCAATTCATTTTATAAAGTATATATAGCAAAATTCAAAACTCAAAAAGAAAATTATAACATCATCATCTTTGCATAATAGATCTGTATGTTTTACATAAAAAATTCATAGAATATTCCATTATACCTGCCTCTGATATAGCTGCTTTTAATTTCTCTATCTCTACACCCAAGCGAATTCGTCCATTTCACTGAGAATTTTTCCCCCATTTTTTTCAGTTATCAAACTTGTATTATGGAGACTTTATGCTGCACAGGTGCAAGTCCCCGAAGAACTAACTTCTGATGTCTTGATGCACTACTTTTACATCGTAAAATCTTACTCTACACCTGGATACACTGCAGCATACTTGCTGCACTCTCCAAATACTATACTCTGTCGTGCTTTTTTTGTTAGTTTTGTCCTTCCCAGGCAATTATTGACTTTCTAAAAAGTGATTTTACAATTTTACATTAAAATTCAACTGCCTACAGCTCTATGGTAACTTAAAAAATTTTTTAAATCTTTTTTTTTTTACTTTAGAAACATTTTTAAAACTACAATGATATTTTTCAATTGAAAATCTCGTAGAATCAATGCAAATTGCATATTATTTTTGCAGAGGATTAGTTTTATAGCTCTCAAAATTTTCTGAAAAAAGTGTACTACAGTTTAGCATATATTTCAGTTTGAAGCTATACGCCTCGGGCGTTGGAAAATGAAAATAATACAAGAGGCTCAAAGAGGCTGTTGAGCGAGAGGAAATTTTATTATGGGTTAAAATATTATTCAGATAAATTTTCGAAATAATCTTCACTGATATTTCATTAATAAATTAATCAAATAACACGATTTCAAATACTACACTCGTATAAAAATAAGCAAATAATATTTTATTTATAAAATTCTCTTAAAAAAATTTTTATGTTTGTTTCAGTGGTTGAAGTAGAACCGGAAAAAGATGAACAGACAGTCGAGAATTTTTTAAACAACGAAAACTGTGAGTACACTTAAAAATATAATTTCTCTCTGAAGAACTGAAAACCAACGGCGATTTGCTGCTCATAAACTATCCAACTAATCATAAAAATGACTTATTGGGTGTCTGTTAATTTTTCTAATGGTGTACAAATAAATACAGCTTGAACGAATTAGATTGGAAAAAATGTTTGATTAATTAATATGACTCTAAAAAATTTTTTTAATGGATTTTCCAATATTAATAATAAAATTTTACAGGCAAAAAAACTTCAATGGTTTTAGAAAAGTTGTTTTACATTTGTCATACAAATATTTTTAATGCGAAAAAAAAAATCTGAGCACCCACTCCTGCAGTACTAATAATAATAATAATTTCAATAAATCAATTTATATTTCTATAACTATATATCCACCCCATCAAATCACGAAGTGTTGTTTTAGAGTCTCGATTCGATAAAAAAAAAAAATCCCACGTAGAGAAATAATAACGTGCAGTAAATAAATAAAATTTCCACCAGGCGAGGTTTTATTTCCGGATTTTTCCAAGTTTATTCAGCGAATAATTCAAGGCGGAGGTCGATGAATAAACCAGAATGCAAACATTTTGCACGCGAATTTCGTGGAGGGCCGTACATTTAAAAATCTTGAGCAAATTGTTCGCCATCATGTCAGCGGCAGAATACGTCGACAGATGCGAAACATGGATCAGTGTAATATAGTGTATATACAAGGTGCTGAGGTCATTTGATATATCCCTGGGTAAAATGGGACGGGGTGTGCTATACACGTACGCGACCGAGGAAACAATGTCCGCGGGGAGAAAAACAGTCTGTGATACAAACATCGTTTGTGACGAGAACTATTCATTTTTTTTCTTATTTGTCGCCCGTGAGAAATGTTCTTCGTACATGACAATTCCCATGATAGCGAGACAAAAAATGTGTGGACCCTCTGACGAAACACACACAATTCCCGCTTTAATCGAGAAAAAAAGTCGTCTATCATGCGCGCGCAAAAAAAAACATCATTTTTACTCGTTTTTTTTGTTGTTGTTTTGTTTTAGAGGCGATAAAAAATGTGCCTTGTAATTTCATTTTTTTTTTCCAGATTTTTTGAATCATGAATTTTTCATTCTTGGCAAGATATCTAACTTTTTGGCCCGCCACAACGTCGAAGTGCACGTTGGAAATTTATAGTTTCCATATCGAGCGGTGATAAAAAAAAATCTCAGAGAGAAAAAGATACAGTGTATATGTCACACGAAATAAACAAAAAATATTATTTATAGAGTGAAAAAATTTTTTTTCGGTATATTTAGTAAATTTTGCACTTAAAAAAATTAAAATAAACAGCTAATTACCTCAAATATTGAGAAAAATTAAGAATTCATTAATTTTTTTTTATTATTCTAGATTTTTATGGTACTAAATAAACTTTATTTTTAGTTATTAAAATATTAGTGCAATTGCTTGGCACAGCAATTTCAATTTTAATTACTTTTCACTTTGCAAATATTATTTCTCGTTTTAACCTCGCAACACATTTTGTTAATAGTAAATTAATTAATATTAAATGTTTACTTTGAAATTAATTTCTCAGATAAAAAACTATTTAATATATATATGGACATCATCAAATAGTCTCTGCCTCTCAGCGATTTTTTCTGTTTATATGAAAATCCCTCTCGGTCGTGAACCGCAGAAAAAAACGTCTCCTCTCTAACTACTGTAGAAATAAAAATTTTTTATTCGCATTTAAAATTTTATTTCTGAATCTAAAATTTTTTCCAACTTTTTACAATGTCCTGTTTAAAATTTTAAACAAAATTTTTTTGGATTCTATAAATTTAACACGTTTTAAGAGCTTTCTAAAAAATTCAGATACAAGCATTTTTAAAGGTCATGCACAAATTTTAAAATGGTCAAAATGATAAACTATAATTTTTACCCTAAGAAACATGTTCATTTATTAAAACTGTAATTTTTGTGTGTTTTTAATTGAGAGTAGGTAAAAAACCAACAAAAATTGAAGACAGCCAGGAAAGAAGAGAAATATAATGAAATAAGTTAAAATGGAAAAAAAACTAGAGAAGTGTAATAAAAAATGCAAAAACTCCGAGAGCTTTGGATGCCACTCGACTGCAGTGTGTCACGTGTACACCCTTGCAACAGCTTCGTGGATTTAAATATTTGAAAGCTCTAGAAGGACAGCAGAGCATCCGATCTGGCAAGCTTGTTGCGCGCGTGGATTTAATTTACGTAAATAAAATCGATAAAAAAGTCTATCTGTGAGAGTCAAAAAAGAAGAACCCTTGAAAACTTGCACCGACATTTCATCGGTGAAAGTTGGAAACTCGCGCGGGAACACACATTTCAGTCGATGCATAAAAGATAAAAGAGCCTTGGACAAATAAATCTCAAAGTGTCACCTCACTTTTCTACACAACTTTATTATCTTCGTCTTCTTACGTTGCGAAAATAAAAAATGAATTTTTTCCCCAGTCAAAAAGAGTCTTTTTCTCGATGTAATGTAATGTAATGTAATTTTATTAAATAGGCCGTAGGACAAAGTCCTCTAACGGCCTAAAGACGATACAAAAAATGTACAGAGTTATAAAGACGCACGTAAGTGCAAACAAACAACAGAAAAAATGCTAGTTATAGTTCTATAAGAAATATATGCTAGTAACTGTTCTGTAAGTAATAATAAATGTAAAAGTAAAAGTAAAGGTCTCTCAACGTCAATTATAATTGAAAATAATATATTGCAAGAAGCTATCACAATGATAAAGCACAATAAGAAAACAGAAATGATTTGACCAGACACACATGTGACACTATGTCATCAAAGAAACTGATGACTTTTAAATATTTAAACAAAATTTTCACTCGCCTGTTCAAACTCCAAAGTGCACTTTTATCTCGAAAAAAAATTTTTTCTTGTGTTAAAACACAAATTAAAAAATTTTAATTGATTAATTTATCCAAAAAATTAAAATATCAGACTGGTTCCAGCCTCGCTTATCGGACTGTCACATTCGGGGTGGAGGAAATGATGTAGCAGGGGTACAACGAGCGGGATATCTGGCTTGTGAAGGAACATTTCAGTACAGACCATTAACTCCTATCCTATCCGCTCGCTTCGACCTCGCCGACGCGTTTAAACCTCTGCAATTACTAACTCCAACAGTCACCCCTTTTATATAGCTAGTTAAATCGACCCTTTCTCGTGCTCGCGTCGCTTGGTCTAGTCAGCGATGGGAATTTTTGGTCAGAATCTAATTTTGAAGAGATGAGACTGATTATGCAGCTTTGAAATTGCAGAATAGATGAGTTATTACATAATTATAATGCAAAATTCGTCTTGAGAAAATTTATCTATAGAAGTATTACTCACGAAAAATGTGAAAATATTTTTTTGTTTTTTCGGATCTCGTATCAAGAAATTATAATTTTTAATGTTTTTAAAAAGTCCTCTAAAAGCATTTTTAGAGTCTAAAAAAATGTAGAAAATTTTTTTTTCTTGTTTTCGCTATAGCAAATTTTTTTTACATATAGTATAAATATATTCTACAAAGTTTTAGTTTAAAATATTAATTTTAGGGGTCACTTATGAATTTTTAAAGTTTTCATCTACATTGATTTCGATTTTCTCTCAAAAAATTGTTTACACCATTTTTGCAGATTTAAAAATTCGTGAGCGTTTCTGATCTACAAACACCCTGATTTACACATAATTTGTTTTATTTTCTCAGTTCTAACATTCATTCGAAAAAAATTAATTATTTAAATAAACATTTATTCACACAAACTTGTATAAATATAAATATTTCAGATTTTAGAATAATTTACATTTTTTCTACCAGAATTTACATAATTTACCCTTCATCTTGACTAACATGGTGATAAAAAAAATTACTGCTCCATCTCCATTCATCAAAGACCTACGGCATAACATTTACGAACTTTCAGTTGGTTTTAAAGGGATCCTTGCACGGAGACGAGGAATCTCGTTAGGAATTTCGACATCTCTTATTCCTGGAAGATTGCTCACCTCGACATCAGTAGCAGTCGTAATTCTCCAAGCTTATATCTCGCAAAAAAAAAAAAGAATAAAATTGGCCTTTATCGGGGCCTGAGAGATGTCTTGACGATGGCAATCTCAGAATCCTTGAGATCTGCTATATTAGAAGTCCAATCGCTGTCATCATCTCTAATATATATACGGTTATATATATGTATATACATCGTCCGGGATTTCCCTTGGTTGTTGCTCTCGTGGCCCCTTATCCTCTTTTCTGTCTACACTAATTGAGAATCCCCGTGGTGAAGAGAGAATGCGAGAGATTGGATTATTTTGGAAATAGAAAAAATACTGTGACACTGTCCCCAAGAAAAAAATAAAACAAAAAGCGCAATTAAACGAAAATAATTTATGAAACACCACAATAAAAAAATTTTAATTGTCGCAATTTTTTAATTGAGAAACTTTTATTATATTTTTTTATAAATGGAATTTTTAATGCTCACGAGAGAGATTTCTTAAATTCTTAAGCATCAACCGCATATAAAAATAATAGTTTTTAATTGGATAATTATATTTTAATCAGGTTTAAGTAATTAATTTTATTATCGAGAGTTAAATGAAAATTTTTTTTTTTTCATTGTGCTTACAATCTATTAACGCTTCTGAAAGATTAACCTATTTGTAAGAGAGATAAAACGGAGACTCTTCTTGTAAATAACCGCCAAGAGTATTCTTGAGATTGAACGATCAGAAAATGTCTTGTCAGCAAAAAAAAGAAGGAGTGGAACACTTCATTTCGCCCTCATGGTTGCTTTTGCTCCAGATGGTACAAGGCAGAATAGAGGATACTTGTATGGTTTTTATATTGCAAATATCTTGAAAACTATACACGATAATAAAATAAAAATTTCATGCTATCTGATTTTTGTAGTCGATAAAATAACGCATGCAAAAAGATCCGAGATAAAAATTTTTACAACTTCTGTATAATTTTTTAGATATTTGCAAAAAACAAAAATCAATCTGATGCTTCAATTTCACGGGGGTGAAAAAGAATTTTGCAGAGTGATTCTGTTAATAGAAAATCTTGAAAATCACTGATGTAAGAAAAGTTTCACGTTACTTGTTAAAAATTTTTAAACTATTTATCAAAAAAAATTCTTGACAACCAATTTCAAATTATTTAAGTACTACATTTTTTTTCATAAATATTTCAAAAACCACAGAGCTTAGAGAATGTTTAACAATAAACTTTTTTATAAAAACGATAAAAATTTTAACAAAAAAAAAATTTTAAGTAAAAAATTCTCTCATAGTTTGCGAGAAATTTGTTATGGGACATAATCTTCGTTTGTTTGCTGCCATCACGCATGCCCGTCAAACTCCAAAACGAATGTTCGAAGCAGGAGATGTATACCAGATATATTTCCGCTACCCAGAGCCAGAGCATCCCGGTTGAATGTGAAATAGCAAAGGGGAATTGGTGAAGAAGAGAGAAGCCAGCGCACTTCCACACTTGACAGAAGGTAATTTTTCTCGTTTTCTCATCCCGCGTCGAGGTCATTCTTTCCTCTTCCTCTCAAGATCCTTTTAACCTACTTTGCATGGGTCACGACTCAAGAAAAACATGGAAAGCCCGATCTCAGGTCGGAAAACGAATCTAAACTTGCCTCGCCCGACGAGTGTCACAAAACATCGCGTGAAAAAACACTCGATCCCAGCGTGTATCAAAACCCACGTGGACACTGGTGATAAAGGGAATTTTTCCGGTCATTCACGTTGGCGAGAATACCGCACACTCGAAGCGACAAAAACAAAACAAAAAAAAATAACGGAATCGTAAACACAAACGGAAGGTTTTCAAGCAAACGAGCGGGAGCGCGTGTTCTTTTACGATCTAGTTGCTGCGCACTTCCGACTGCTGCACAAACTAGCAATCGCAAAACGGAGGCTTTTGTTCAGCCTCGATATGCCGCTAGAGACGATTGCGTCCACCTGAATCGTGAGACGCATTCCGTATGACTGGCGGCATTTGAATATTATGTAAATAATTTCGTGCACATAGCCCAATAGTAAATGAACGCCGTCTATAGACATCGTGAATACACGCAGACAAAGCGCCAAAGCTAGTTCCACTAATTGTTTTCCGTTTGTTTACCGCTCTACCGAATAATTGCCCCAGCAACCGTGTGGGGAATTGAGTGTCGCCGATAGCACCCAGCTCAAACATCTTTAAACTATATTCCTGCAATTAATTAATTAATTAATTATTAGTTTATTTATTAGAGTGAACGTAATTCAGAGATTCTTAGCGCCTGAATATAGACGTAGGTCTCGAATCCAAATTTATTTATCTTCTGAACCGTTTGTTTTTTTATAAGAAAAGTCTAATACAAAATCGAGAAATTTCTTATTTTTTCAATTTCATTCAGACAAAATTGTTCTGTATTTATTTATTAGTTTAATTTAAGGGAAAATGAGTTCTGCTATATATGAGACAGTATCTTTGAGAATACAAGTGAGGCGGAAGCAGAGCAAATCCAAGCCATCTGCGCGGAAATGAGGCACACGAATGATATGAATACCATGTTTCAGCATCAAAAGCGATCGCTTCCGATAGCGCTGCAATAAGGCGTTCGGTGGCCTGCCGGCTAGTCTTTGTCTGCTACTGCGTGGCAGAGAGAAAGATATGTACTTGCAATTTCCAGCGGACTTTGCTGGGAAAGTATCGCAATTTGTTCGAGGAGAATTGATGAAACTCGTGTCTGTCCGGATTCACGTAGCGATCGAATTATAAAGTTCTTGGTTCGAGGAAAAGATCCGGGAAAAATGGATTTTTTTTTTTATTGTATATATCTTGGGGGGAAAAGGGGTTTATAAAGTTTTTCTATTGTACGCAATATATTTAATCAATCCTACGATTGTTTAAGGAGATTAAAAATTTTATACATAGAGAAAATCATTTTTAGATGCTGAATGCTTTAGAGAAAAAAAAAATCCCTCAAAAATGTATTGTTTTTAATTCTATTTTTCTATTAAGAAATTTCTCAATATTTCAACCCTAGTCTCTATATATAAAAAGTGACATAAAATTAACGAAACTCACATAAACATGATAGAAATGTTTTACTCCACCCTCAGCCGAAGAAGTTGGAAATGATTCGTTCCAATTAACTCCAGTGATTGCACCGGAGAACGGTGTTCCATCAAGGAATCCTTGAGCTGAAGCGGAGAAGTCAGAAACACCAAGGGAATAAGAAGATTGAGGCGCAACAACTCCCAGTCGTACGTTTGCACGACCCGGGTGTCCAAACGCAGGAGGCCAATTATTAGCAGATGAGAAACGACTCTGAAGCCGCGGTGGCGGTTCGTGAAATCGGCGTTTTCTCCCGTTGGCCGGCACATCGCATCGCATCAAGCGAAGAGCAGTAAAAGTACAAAAGCTGCGATAGAGCAAGAGAGCGAGAGCAAGTGTGAGAGAGACCCTTTCTACCCTTCATCGAGGAACAGGGCGCTTGCGCGCATCCCCTTATCGAGTTCGAGAGTAAAAGCGACGGCTGCTGGTGGCTGTTGCTGCTGGTACTGACGCCGATGCCGGTAGTGGTATTGGTGGCGGGAGGGTTGATAGGGGAAGACACCCCACTAGGGAGGGTGCAGCCACTGGCACACAGTCGAGCCGAGGCAGTTGAGCAAGTTAGATATCTCGTGGCGTGCGCTACCGGTTCAAAGTTCGCCGGAAGGTACCGTACTTGCGTGTGATACGCAGATATTTGTTGGCATCACGGCCAAAGTGTTTATCAATAATGAAGCGGAGCCTCCGACAGAAAATTCGACAAACCAGCCGAATCCTCAGGCGTGCTATTGTCAGCGATACGTGAAGGCAGTGAATTTCATCACCTGGTGTCGTGCGGTGGTGCAATGTGGCTTTTGACACTGGTTCTCGCCTTCTCGGCGAGTTTGTCAGCCTGCGAGGGGCCCGGAGAGTGTCCAAACACCATGAAATCATGGAATGCATCTTCGGGAATCGTGTTAGAGGTCGAGTGCTTGGATAAGTTCAGCTCAGGTTCCGCGATTGACAGCAGTAACCTTTGCGAGTGTCGCGGTATCCCACGAAATTCCACCGCGCTAGAGATAGAGTGCCTCGAGGGTGTCCCGTTGGTTGACACTCTTCCGCACAATGTGTGGAAATTGGTGGTTCAAAGTGTCGACGAGTATCAGGTTGTGAACATGCTAAGAGAGTTGGAAAACTCATCACTAGAGTGTCTTAGTGAGTTGGTGATTAAAAACAGCACAGTCAGTGGATCTAATGGGACTTGGCTACAATTTCCATTACTTGTGACTCTAAACGTGTCTAATACTAATTTAGAGGATGTGAGTGACTTGAGGATTTGTAATTCCAGTGAACTTCGAGTGCTCGACTTGTCCGCGAACCAGTTACGCGATTTGCCACCCGAGGGTTTCAGGACGCTTACCGGTTTGGTGCGTTTAAGTTTGCGAAACAATGGCATTGAGAGTGTTGATGAGGATGCATTCATTGGACTTGTAGTGCTCGAGGATCTTGACATAGCTGACAACAAATTGGAACTGCTTCCGGATAATGTGCTGTCACATTTAGCGTCGCTGCAGACACTCAATCTAAGTGGGAACCAGTTGAAAATTTTGGGTGCTACGTGGTTCGAGGCGCTTGGCCGACTTCGAGAGCTCGATGTCTCGCGCAATGGCTTGACAAAAGCAGCTTCCGGTGTGCTTCAACCTCTGCCAGGACTTTCTGTACTACGACTGGCGGAAAACCCACTAATGGAGCGTGATGTCTCTCTGTTACTTGGTACAGGACGACGCTTGGAAACCGTAGATGCATCGCGAACTGGGTTAGATCGGGTGCCAGCAGCTCTGACACGTTCTGTAAGAGCACTTAGACTCGCCGGTAACAAGCTCACGTGCATCCGGGACGGAGACTTTGATGGCTACCCTTTGCTGAGGATCCTAGATTTATCAGACAACCTCTTGAATGATGTGGAGGACGACGCGTTGGGTCGTTTGGAGACACTTGAACATCTGGATTTGGCTGGTAACCGTCTAAAATTTGTACCACAAAGTTTACCCAATAGTTTGATTCGCCTGGATCTCCGACGGAATATTATTGAAGCGTTGGCCTTGAATGATCTCACTGGGATCGACAAGCTGCGCAAACTCTTGCTCAACGACAACTCTATTGAGAGAATTGAGGAGGGCGCGCTGAGTCAACTTCCACTTTTGACACATCTTGACATATCGAACAATCCCATCAAGCAACTGTTAGCGAATGCGCTTGCAGGCCCGGGAAATCTCGTTGCATTGCGAATGTCGAGCTTAAGATCTCTGGAATGGGAACACGAGCGACGTGGTGACATGACGTTTCCGGTCCCGACACCTGACAGACTTGTTTCCCTTGACTTGTCACATAGCCCGGTGCTTGCAGACCAACTATTGGCGGACAACGCAACGCTAGCAGCCTGCAAGAGTTTACTGGAGTTAAATCTCATCAATACCAGCCTCGCTAGCATCCGCTTCGACATAGTCTACCTCTTACCTCAACTTCAATTGCTCGGTTTATCTGAGAATGATTGGAACTGCACGTCAGACATGCTCTGGTTAGGCGAATGGATAAGGCAGCACGGGGAAACCTCACCAATTGCTCAATGTCACTCAACTAGCAATTTTCCCAACATTTCACTCGTAGATTTACCTGCTCCACCAATCATTTCGACATCTAGCGTTCGAAGCACAATCAGCGATTTTTCCTACCATCCGGCAAACGTGAACTACGCAGAATTTCGATTGCCAAATACGTCTTCCGATTCGAACACCACGAGTATCGTGGATCCAATGAGCCTGGAGGTTGTTAGCAGCACCAATATATTAAATGAAATCCAACTAAACAATACTCGTACAAACAAAAGCTTGTCGAGTGAATCCAACGGAATGGCTGGAATTTTTCAATCAGCATTTTACAATCCCAAACACATGGCGGAATTTAATAATAAATTGAAGCCCCAAAGGCTTCGATCTAATGAAAAACTCATCAAACCCATCCGAATAAATGAAGATAAATTCATTAACGACGATGAGAAGAACGAAAGATTACATGAAATCCTGGATAATCGAGTGGATTCCATTGAACGAGATCAATTCTCATGGGTGAAGCCTCCTCGAGGTACTGTCTCGACCCAAGGCACCCAAGAGTCGTCGGAGTTCAGAAGTTCAAACCGGATTACCTGGGAGTCGGCGGATTCCAGCGTGGCGCCACAAATGGGAAATTTGGAGCCAACAAAAGGGATGAAAAAAATACAAAATATCGCACTGGCCAATGATATTGCCAAGACTATTGCCGAGGAACTGAATGGGCACTCGAGGGAACCAAATGTCCAACCTGTTTCCGGAATTGCTACTCATCCGGGAATGCTCGTACTGATTGGAGCCATTATTGGAGCTGCTGCTGCGTTAACCGTTGTGCTTTCACGACGTGTCACGTTGCGACGTCACGACAGTTATCAAAGGCATGAAAACATTGAAGTGCACACCCTGATGCCAACGACGGAACTTTGGTGAATTTTCCAACCAATTGAGAGGGACTCTCACTTGGATCAGGACTGAGCGAGGTGCAGAGCTAGGAAGTTTGTGAATTAATTCGCTGATCTCGCGATTCTTCCACCTCAACTGGGTTTACAAAGGCACCCAGTTAGACTCAGTGTTGTGCGGCGCTTTGATCATTCGGCTAATCAACTGACGAGGGTGAGGACGAGCGTTGCAATCGACAAATGGGGCTTCGAAGTTGAACCTTGCATCACGGTGACAATAACTTTTCGTACGATGGTTCTCAGACTAGACTTGCGGATAATTCCAACGTTTTCTCATGGCAAACTACGTAAATGGAACAGGTAAACGCTCGTTATCAACCCGTTTCACAAAGTTTCCTATACCTGTGCAAAATGTGTGTTATAAGATTAACAAAAAAAAAAATTTAGATAAATATGAAAGAACAAATAAACTATCGTCAGTGAATGACAAAAAATGAAACAAAAAAACAAACTTTGAGTGATAATAATAAGAATGAAGAGACTAGATATTATCTTTCGTAAAAATAACCAGTGTCAAAATACCAACTACAATAAATAAAAGAAAATGTTGTACAAAGATGCATAAATTTTGTTTTACTTTGTTCTTTAATCTTTAAGATAAAATAATAATTCATGGCATGACTTGAATAGAGAAATATATATAAACTCCGGACGAAAAAGCTGAGGAATGAGAGAGAGAGAGTGAATATTAAATATTTTAGAGATATATCTCATTGAAATTCTACTTGCTTGCACAAAATGTCAGAACTATTATCTATTTTTGGCCTGACAGTGCTGAATAACTCGGCGCCAAATTGACTGAATAATTCACCCTAATAGAGACAGATAATTACTTAATATTTTTCACTATGTATGAAAAAGCAAATTAAATGTTGTATATTCCTGCACTGCAGAATAAGTGATATTATGCTGCAGTATAAATTCTTGAGAAGCTTGGCATTACAAGATTGGTCGAGGTCAACAGATAATCCGGCAAGAGGCGAGAGAGCAATGAGAAAAGGTAAGAAAACACTAGGAGAGTAGAGCGCGGTAAAGGAAAAGACTGATGGTGAAGGAAAGCCGAAGGGAAATCTCCGTTTCTTTGCGTAAAAGCTATATCTATTCTATTTATAGAAACGTCTCGCGGTACGTCTCGAGAGTCGGAAAATTATCGTAAATATATCAAGAAGAATACCAGCTCTGCTGTTTGCCATCCATCCTAGAAAATAAGCTCTGTTTGCCTTTATAATTTAAACAAACACGATTGCTTCCTTCTTCCCAACACTTGGAAAAAAAAAAACCTTCAAACAACTTTTTCCTAAAGCATCCAACAACGTCACTTTAAATTTAATTTTTCATTGAATAAAAATTTTTTATGAGCTTTTATGACACTATAAAGCCAAACGTTTTTGAAAAAAAAAAAAAAAACTAAGTCGATAAAAAATTCAATAGTTAAAAACACAATAAGTTTGGCCTAACTGCAATGAATTGTCTGTAGAAGAAAAAAGTTTAAAATAAAAAAAGTCGGCAATTTAATGCTCTATAAATTTTCTAATATCCATTTTTTTTTATTTTTATAAAAAGGAACAGTTCGGAAGATGTATGCGACAATAACTTCTCCAAAGCAGTTTTCTGGCATTTCAAACAGAATAACTTTTAAACTATTAATCCTATAAAAAAAAAGTTTCAATTATTTTATGTCCAAAGTCAGGATATAAATGGTATTATTTTTTTGTGAGCAAAAAATAAAATAAAAATAAAACGTTTTACAAAAATCTAAAGATTTTTCGTTTGACCACAAATAAGAAAGGTTTTTAATTCTCTTGAAACGACTGTAGAGAAGCATTTGACAAGCAAGAATGCTTGCAGAGACAGAGGAATTTCCTCTAGAAATAGAGTACTGGGTGGCCCGGTCGTCGCCAGAGAGACTCGGTAGACACGAAGGGTTAGGTGGCGTAATTCAGTGAATAGAGCTACGATGGCATCGATCGTGGCGACCCTGCAGGCAGAGTTGGTGCAAACGTCCGACTGCCGTACGGCAAAAGCTATGTAGATAGCCACAGACATCTAAAGCCCGCGAGTCCAGCATAAACCTCCTGGCATCATGTCCCCGCACGGATATCGCCCAACGAGGGGCTTAGCTCTCCTTTCGCCGTCTTTTTTTTCCTTCCTCATTGGGACGTGTTGTCGAAAATAGAGCCCTGGAGCTTAAGCTCCCCTCATTCGTCCTGATGTGCATGGGGGTTCAATGTGCACAGATATACCATGCCATAATAACACGACATTTATGACCAACAATTCTCAATATACACGCAATTGTCTATTGATTGCCTGCAATGGCATTTTAATCTGTAGTCGAAATAAATCCTGCGATTTTACCCACAAGAGTTATGGAATGAACTCTTACTCGAGCTGTGTGTTAAATTAATATTTCATGTCCAGATATAAATTTAGTTGATCTTCCGAATGGGATGAATACAGAATAATCAGCTGAACGTGAAAAATTGAGAGAGTTGCATTTATTAAAACTCAATCGAACTAATGGATCATGAAATTCAAATATTTTTGTATAGAACATATAAAATCATTGTGTTCC
>MVJL01012026.1:0-67220 GCA_002156465.1 Macrocentrus cingulum | reverse complement strand
AAGACCTTGCGGCTGCGAGGTGCAACGTGGGATCGCGCCTCGGTTAGGGCAGGTTTTTTTCCGGGCTGCGAAGGATCTCAAGATTGACCATTTTCTTGATAGAGATACGAAGGTCTCTAATTCTGTAAGATGTATTCGTCAACTACGGAGAAAAATCGTAGAAGGCAGCAACGGAAGTATGGCAGTCAACGATACGAAAGAATACGAAAGCAAAAGCCGCGTAAAAACCTAAAAAGCGTGGGTATACGCGGGATACAAATACCCCATTTTTTATTTATCGGGCCTAATTCGTGTTGGATTAATGATTAATTACTAGAGTGGTCATGGTAAATTGTTGAGTTGATTTTGCGATGCTGCAAGTCGTTAATTTGGAATGATTCGCATCAGAAAGTTGATATCGTGCGCCGCGCTGGCGCAGGAGAGTTTCCTACGATTTTTTCTCTATTAATATTGACTTTGTTCTGGGGCGTATAGACTACTTTTGTTTCGGGGCGTATAGAATACTATTTTGTAAATAAATAAACAGAACATTTCCGTTGTTTAAACGCGAAGTACTTCTTATTTATGTGCGCATTTGAGTAAATAACCAACGGGTTTTTCTTCGCTGGGATCGAGAGGATTTTGCGATTTCGGAAGCCGCGTATTAGAATTTCAGCGACGCCCGGCACATTGAGAGGAGGAGATCGAGAGTGTATTTTGCTTGTTTTTGAAAAATGATTTCCCGGTTAATACTTAATTTAATGGAAAAATTCGGAATTCGAGTTTTTTACTGTCCTAGTTTACTACATTCAAAGTATGTGATGACCGACTGTGGGACGCGCTGTCCTACTATACTTTACATTTTTATCACGGTTTACATATTGTGGAACACAGTCGTCAGACCTTATATTTCTTTGACGTTATTGTGTTTATTGTATACTGATGAGCTCAACTATAAAAAAAACAGTGACTGAAAGTGTTTCACTAGTATCTAAATGTGTATTTCTGTTGACAAAACTTTTTGCACAACTACTATTTGATCAAAATATCGTTTTTTCATTAGCAGACATTTTCTTGGTGATTTCGCCTGATTACTAATCTAATTATGGCAAAAATAAAAAAGTCGAAGAGAAAGAATATTAAACCTCGACGAGTCGGCGTTAATGTTGAATTCTGATGACAATGTTGTGCTGGCTGAGAAAGGCGCGAAATCTGTCTACAAAATTATCGGGGCAAATGAAAACGCTACAGTGACGGTGCTTTCTATCATAAACACGTCTGGTCTCACAAGGTGGTCGCTCTCATGAAATCTGTCTACAAAATTATCGGGGCAAATGAAAACGCTACAGTGACGGTGCTTTCTATCATAAACACGTCTGGTCTCACAAGGTGGTCGCTCTCAAAGTATCCTACCTTAGTTATCGCCGAGCACATCATGCAGGCAGCCGGCAGGTAATGCTCGCAGCCAATCGGCGTCGTCCGCCTCGATGCCGCTTCTGCTGTTGCTGGTGAGCGCTCAGAAACGTGCGCGCTACCGAGCAACAGTCTCGTAGAACTTCGTGCAGCGGGTAGCCATCTTGTTTCGTTGTCTCAGGGGCTGGCGGTAAATTCAAATACCGTTTAGCGCTGTAAACTGGACTGGCGAGCCACTTGGGTAGCCATCTTGTTTCGTTGTCTCAGGGGCTGGCGGTAAATTCAAATACCGTTTAGCGCTGTAAACTGGACTGGCGAGCCACTCTGCGCCACGAAGATACGTTCAGGTTGTAGGGACTCCAATTTTATCGTAAGGATCTGTAGGTATGGGCCGACCGAATCCTGGGTCCTTACGGATCGGGCTGAGCTGATCGGTCCGCGGAGTTGCACCGGCCAATGGACATCGGGCGATTAAATTGCCACACATTTTGTCTGTGTAGTTGGGTCCTTACGGATCGGGCTGAGCTGATCGGTCCGCGGAGTTGCACCGGCCAATGGACATCGGGCGATTAAATTGCCACACATTTTGTCTGTGTAGACATCGGCATCACACACTGTCTGAGCAAGCCTCGAACGGGTCAGACGCGAATTGTTGTTGCCTCGTTTTTGCGACAAGATCCGCCTAATTATTCACGATTGTTTTTTTGAAGTGAAACTTCTTTGGCGAGGGTGCATTTGGATGGGACGCGTTACGCGTAACCATTCCCCTTCTCTACCTGCCACGGAACCCCTCCTACATCTAAATCGACCCAGCCGTCGGGTCTTTTCGGCGTGGCCGAATAATCCCGAGGCGTCCGAGGACTCTGGTCAGCTGTTCGCAATAGCTGCCAGTGTATGTGCGTGAATTTGTGTATTATTCCCCTTCTACGATTAACCTAGGCATCAGCCGGCTTGCTGCAATCGGGTATTTTCGGTGTAGCCGAAAAATCTCGAGGGGTCTGGGGACTCAACTCAGCTGTTTGCAGCTGCTATAGTTAGGCAGTGAATGTGGTATATGATTGTGTGCGTTCATGGCGAGAAGTGTGCTGTGAAAAATAATTATTTTTACTTAAAATATGTTAAACCAATATATATATATTGGTTGTTAGTGAATAGTTGAAAACAGTAGAGTGTAAATTAAACATTTGCAATATTATACAAAAATTAATATTTCTATTATTCTATTTCAATACCCAAGAAGTTTCACTTCTATCGTGTGTACTGACTGCACACACACAATTTTTTTTTTTTTTTGAAACTTAAAACGTGAAGCTTTCCGTACTGCGACCTTGTCATCGATACGCCTGTTGTTGGTGAGGTGATAATTCAGCCCCAACAACATGACAGAACTCATGTTGGGCGTAGCCCAACTAATCCACCGAAGCTGCGGAACTAGGGCTGGGGAGATGGTAATGGTGAAAAAAGACTTTCGCCCCGTATATTGACTTTGACTCGACGTAATTATGGAAATTCGGGTGAAAAAACAGAGTGTCAGGGCAAAAAACGGTAAAATACCAGATTGTAGAGGATGCCGGCGCGCTTCGCGCGCCGCGAGCTTGGTTGCTAGTGCTACCTTGTAGTGAATACAGTGGATTCGAAGCCGGCGTGGACTGCGGCGCCTCGCCGCGCATTCTATAAATCACACTATCATTGGCCTACTAGGGCTTCGCTAAGTGGAGCCGTATTCTAGTGGCCTACTAGGATGACAGGTCGAAATTGAGGTTAATTTTCGGTGGCAGGGGCCAAGAAGCAAGCTGATTGGGGCTAACAAGAATGCTGATTGGGGCTCGGGCTCCTGCTTCTGACTGAGGGTGCTGGATGAGCAAGCTGTTGTCTTCCAGCTCCTCTCTGGAAGTTCCGATTTCCGCGACCAATGGCAATGGTGTGAAAAAAGAACACCAGTTTCTTGACATCCATGGACCGGCGCGACTTTGCATACCCAATCAGGAACATCATACTGGTGTTTTTGGCGATCAGCTTCCAAAATCGCTCGGTGAAACCTCCGATGTTTTGGCTGTTTAGGCCATATGTAAATTTTTGAAGTTCTGTTTTAATAAAAACCGACTGTTTTCTCAGCTCTTCTTGCTGCTCTGGGGCCATTTTCACGGGAACGAGGTTTTTCAAGTTCTCGCTTCCCGGCATGTCGACGAATATCCTCCTGGTATCCCCGGGTTCTTCTCTCTATTACTGGGCGTTATTTCTCTGTTACGAATTTTCTTATAATCGCAGCACTTTTTCCGGGGAATCCAGATAATTTTTTTTTGTTGTATAGCTTTTCAGATCTCCACCCTGATCAGATCTTTGGGGGTTCTTTGATTAGTTGGATAAAATTTCATTTGTAATTACTCCTCGAGACTCCTAGTTACAGTTACGATACAGTTACTAAAAACTCAGAGAATAACCGCGACTTCTATTGCATCATACGTATAGTATGTTTTTCGAGTTCCTCGAGACTCCTAGTTACAGTTACGATACAGTTACTAAAAACTCAGAGAATAACCGCGACTTCTATTGCATCATACGTATAGTATGTTTTTCGAGTAAGCAAGCTGATTGGGGCTAACAAGTTTTTGTTACTTTTCTACTTTTTTGTGCGTGAGCTGGCGCTTCTAATCATGGGTCAGACAAAGACCGCACTAATTGAATTCCTTTCTCGTATTGTGTTTTTGTTACTTTTCTACTTTTTTGTGCGTGAGCTGGCGCTTCTAATCATGGGTCAGACAAAGACCGCACTAATTGAATTCCTTTCTCGTATTGTCCATTCTTCGTAACACTTCTCCTGACTTTCCTCTTGTTCAACTGACTTACTATCGTATTTCGCACAAACAAATGAATTCAATCTTTTTTGTTCTTTATTTTTCACGCGTTTTACGTAGGAATTAAAAATTAACAGCGTCCCATCCTCCTGAAATTTGCGATTCACAGGTTTTGCATTTTCTACGAACTGAGTGTGTTTTTTGCGTTTTACGTAGGAATTAAAAATTAACAGCGTCCCATCCTCCTGAAATTTGCGATTCACAGGTTTTGCATTTTCTACGAACTGAGTGTGTTTTTGTGTGTTTTTAAAATTTTAATTTTTGTGTGTTTTTTTAATCAAAACACTCTGGCGCTCAACCGGAAGAAATCGTACGTCAGGTAAAATTATTTTCAAGTCGAGAAACCGTCGATTTTTTTGTGTGTTTTTTTAATCAAAACACTCTGGCGCTCAACCGGAAGAAATCGTACGTCAGGTAAAATTATTTTCAAGTCGAGAAACCGTCGATTAGCGCAGAAGCGACACGTTGCGTCTGCGTTAGGTGATTCCCTTTCCGTGTATCGCAGATCGCGTGTCACTAATTATTTTCAAGTCGAGAAACCGTCGATTAGCGCAGAAGCGACACGTTGCGTCTGCGTTAGGTGATTCCCTTTCCGTGTATCGCAGATCGCGTGTCACAAGATAACAAGTCCGATTATCGAGACTATCGTATGGCGCAGAAGCGACACGTTGCGTCTGCGTTAGGTGATTCCCTTTCCGTGTATCGCAGATCGCGTGTCACAAGATAACAAGTCCGATTATCGAGACTATCGTAGATCGATCATTGAGACCTTACTTCAATTGGTGGCCAGACCCATATCGTTTGTTATCTCTGTTACCTACTTGTTATCTGTAAATGGGTTGAGTCCGATCAAATCGCTAAAAAACGAAAACGAGTGTCTGCTCGGGATTTGAGAAATTATTGTCAATATTGTAAGGGTATATTTTTCATTTCTGTCCTTCATCTTTATTTTTTAACATGCTAAATCGCTAACCTTACCATTGTTTAATTAAAATATCCGCGAGGTTCTCTGACGAGCCAATTTTTTTTTCTGACCGGCAATTGGCAAACCGTTCTATCGCGCAATACTCTAAACTTCCTACGCGTTTTCTACCGCAACGTTAAGTTTAGTCCTCGCGAATGATTAATTAACACGGAAATTCCCGACTCGACAGTACCCTGGTGGTCGGGGAAGGGTCGTGGTAGCTTTTCTGGTGCTTAAGGCCAAGCATTTATAAAACTCAAAGGCAAACAAATACTCGACATACTAAATTCAATAAAATTAATCACATAATCAGAGAGAATAATTACATAATAAGAGAGATTAATCACATAATAAGAGATATTAATTACATAATTTTCTATAGATTGCGGTAATTGAACGGCATTCCAAAACGGTATCGACAGTGAAACATGAACAGTAACAAATTCTAAACCGTAGCTAATAATTCAATCTCACCATCTCTAAATGGAACAAGATTATTTTCACTTGGTGAGATTTAAGACTCGAACGAAAATTCCTTTCTCGTCGATCTTATTCCATTCCAACGAGTTCATTGGTTCCTTGGCCTCCATGGAGTCAACCACCGGACGTCCCCTAATTCCCCAGATGTTTTTTTACACTTACTAGGGAGGTAAAAGGGCACGCGCTGCGTGCGCGCCTACACTCTTTTACAATTAAATCTCGTGCGTTTCAGTTTAGTCGACTTTTTAAATTACACGCCCTTCCGCAACCAATAAATTTCGTGGTTTCACTCTGAAGTTAAGTTTAGGTCGCAATTCGATCTTTTGTGTCACCTCTCTTTTTTATCTTAGGAGGATTACTAAGCCAAAACTCGACTGCCCTCTTTGAGCACCAACTCTAAAATGATTATACTTTTCGAACTCCAAACGCTGACTCTCTACGTCCGTACTCTACGGCATGTCAACGCTAGAAATATCCAACTAATCTTAATTTAAAATATACATCGGAACATTACTAATCGAAGAATAATCCAAGAACTCAATTAACAAAACAGGATTCTTCTGAAGATAGCTAACAAATTGAATTATTGATTCCATATATGACTGAAAGTTAAATTGATGGATGAGAAAGGTTTTAAGATGGCCTGAGTACGTCTGGCAAACAGTATCCAAAACTGTTGAGTGCAGCCGCTTCTAAATTAATCAAAATTGTTCTTGTCATCCTCGACGTTGGCGTCATCATTCTCATCATCCTCATCGTTGCCGTCGTTGTCGTCGTCGACAGTATCATCTCGGCCTAGCCCTAAGCCTCTTGTCATCCTCGACGTTGGCGTCATCATTCTCATCATCCTCATCGTTGCCGTCGTTGTCGTCGTCGACAGTATCATCTCGGCCTAGCCCTAAGCCATACGCTTCAATGCCACCTGGAAAAAAGAGAAAAGTCTGCGTAGGCAAGGTGGCGACAGTGAGTCATCTCTGTCTGAAATATAAGGGACATGGGCGTTGGCTTTTCAATGCCACCTGGAAAAAAGAGAAAAGTCTGCGTAGGCAAGGTGGCGACAGTGAGTCATCTCTGTCTGAAATATAAGGGACATGGGCGTTGGCTCGAATTGTTTTCCGCGTACTGTTTTTTCATTCAATATAACGGATCAATCCATTGTGAGCGCAATGAGGACAAAAGATGGGTAAAAAAATTATACACAATTTGAAGTTTTCAACTTATATTAAAAAATGTACAATACAATTAAAAAAAAAAAAAACTAATTAATTTATCTATTTAAAAAAACTTTGTTCCGGACCAAGGACTGTAACAAACAAAAAGTGCGAAAGAAACGATTAATGAGGCGATTGAGAGAGATTTTTTTTTATACCGACTCACCTGGGGATCCCAATTTTCCTTTATCCTATTCGGGCCCGACGGCTCATCGTCGACCTCAATGGTCTCCTCGTCGCCCTCCACCGGCTCGTCACACTTCTCGTCCCCCTTGTCGACACCGTTCCTGCTGAAGTCGATCGGAAATAGAGGGACCAGGAGGCCCTCTTCCGCGTCTATCTCCTCTTGGACGCATGCCTCGACTCACCGGCGTCATCCTCGTCGCTATGCTGCAGCTACCCGCGGTGAGGCGTAAATATCTACCCCGACGTACACAGGTTAAGGTGGGAGGTATGGGATGTCCTTGAATACCGGGATTCACGGTTCCGGTATACGGGACGTCTTCATCTCCGGCAATGAGGATTCAGAAGGTACGCCATCCGGCAAAGATATGCAGATAGCGATTACTGAAAATGTTTGCCTGCAAGTTCGAACGATGCCACAGTTGCGCACCTGACTGTATGCTCAAAGAAAAAAAGTTAACTCAATAACGTGCGATGGCATATCTTGCCTCTCTGATAATTTTTTTTCCCCTGATATTTTTCTTGTCTATTGAATACATATCTCACAATGATTTAATCTTTTAACTGGCTATCTAAATGTATTTTCTTCACCTACGAGTTGTATTTCAATAAAATCGGTTCTTCAAGTTTTCATGCTTTTTAGCGAATCTCCAAATAAAAAAGCCGATTAAAGCTAAACATAATTTCACCTACGAGTTGTATTTCAATAAAATCGGTTCTTCAAGTTTTCATGCTTTTTAGCGAATCTCCAAATAAAAAAGCCGATTAAAGCTAAACATAATAAAATTATAAATCAGAAAAAAAAACCAATAAAAATGTTTTTAAAATGTCTAATTTGAATAAATAAATATAAAAGCCGATTAAAGCTAAACATAATAAAATTATAAATCAGAAAAAAAAACCAATAAAAATGTTTTTAAAATGTCTAATTTGAATAAATAAATAGGCAAAAAGTCAGTTTCCCGTAGAAAATTACCCCTGAGATAACCGAAATATCCTTATTACTTAATGCTTCTTTTTTTTTTAATATACTCTAAATTGAGAAAAAAATTTTTTTTTGGAAAATTTTAACTTGTCATCTTTGTTGATTTCTATTACTTTGATTTTACTCTAAATATAACTCTAAATATAAAGTATGGTCATTCTTTAATTTTCAGTAGTGATTGGAATGTCCTTATTGCAGTCGTTTAATATAATTATTTATATGTTCTCATAATCAACATTATATATGGGGCTTCATAGTATCCCTTAGATAATGTTTTTGTGATATTTTGCAAAATAAAATTTTCAGTGAACTGAAAACCACCTTATATAGTATATATTTGCCTTCTACGTCAAAATGGATGACAACCACTTGCAGGCCTCGAAACAACCTTCGGATATATATACATACATATATAAACTTGTTGACCGAATATATTTTCTGAATCAGTTCAACGAGCTGAGTAAGAAAACACCAAAATTTTTCAAAAGTCGCGCCATGAGGACGGCTGCAATAGTTAGATTTCTAAGAAATCTACTAAAAATTTTATCGAGCTGAGTAAGAAAACACCAAAATTTTTCAAAAGTCGCGCCATGAGGACGGCTGCAATAGTTAGATTTCTAAGAAATCTACTAAAAATTTTAACGCCTTAAAATGGGTTCCAAATATTCTAGCAGAACCGATTAAACAATGGAGATTGCATTCTCAACACATTTAAGTTATAATTCTCACGTTATAATTTCTTAAAATGGGTTCCAAATATTCTAGCAGAACCGATTAAACAATGGAGATTGCATTCTCAACACATTTAAGTTATAATTCTCACGTTATAATTGATGAACTATTTAAAAATCCAATTTTTTTGATAATTTTTTCGAGCACGCGAATTTGAAAAATTTAATGGAACGAAAATGTATCGTAAATGTTGCAGTAGGAACGATGAAATTATAAGAATTGCATTCTCAAAACATGAAACCTATATGAAAGTTATAAGCAATCAATTACAGAAAATCAATTTTTTTATCAATTTTTCCAAGGGCGCAAAGATTACAAATTTAATCGAACGAAAATGTATTCCAAATATTGCGGCAGAAGCGATGAAATCACAAGAATTTTATCCGTAACACCTTAAACCTCAAGTTATAATCAATAAAGTATTTAAGAATCCATTTTTTCAAACAATTTCCCCGAGTGCTCGCAAATTTAAAAAATTTTATCGAACAAAAATGTGTTCCAAATATTCTAGCAGAACCGATAAAACTATAGGAATTGCATTTTCAACAGGTTAAACCCCAAGTTACGAATGATAAACTATTAAAAAAATTAATTTTAAACGATTTTTTCGAGCACGCAAATTAAAAAAATTCAATGGAACGAAAATGTATCGTAAATATTGCAGTAAGAACGATGGAATTATAAGAATTGCATTTTCAAAACATAAAACCTCAAGTTATAAGCAATAAATTATGAAAAATCAATTTTTTCATCAATTTTTCCAAGCGATCAAATTTATGAATGTCACGTTTGATGATTTCATAGATATTCGGAAGGGTAAAATGATAATTAAGACTATCAGTATCCGGGTACATTAATTTAGGTTGTTCATCGGTGAAGTTGTTCTTCACATAATTATAGTGAAGATCATAAATATACGTTTCGGCTAAATCTAAAATGGTGATTTTTTTTGTCACCCAAACAAATGCAATGCATGGCATCAAGTGCCGTCCCGTTTATGGTATCAGGCATGATTTTGAATAACTATGATTCACCTTGGATACCAAATTTATCGAAAGGGTCGTCTAGTAACATTTGAAGTTTGTGTTCCCCATTCGTACGCAGTTCCATTTCATTTTCGAACGGGAAGACGTGCGTATCTCCGTAATCCTCACCATTCACTATCTGCCCCTTAGGTTTGCACTTGAGACACCCATAATCACCGTTAAAACACACATGACATAGAAAATCTGACCGAGCCGGCGCGTCTCCCGTTCCACAAAGGAGTATGCCTCTAACATGTCGAGGAGTATCTGAGTTCGGAATGTCAAAATCGTATCCTGCCCGGAGCTCGGCAAATTAAGAATGTATTGGCTTCAAAAAAAGATTGAAAGCCGGATCTCCACTCCCATACCGTACGCCTCCCAAAATCATCTTCTCTTTCAGTACGCGTTTTCGGTAGGGTAATTTGTTTATCACGAAGAACATTAGCCAAATGGATCACTTACTCGATTTTGAAGTTGACGCGCCGTCCGAGTACCAAGTAAAAGAAGAGTTGTTTTTATTTGACAAAATACCATTAGGCTTGGAGTGCATTTTGTAAAGTCGACCATCGGAGATATCGGTGAATTCATCGTCTCGCCTTTCAGGACCATGGTGGCGATGTTGTAAGTCTTGAATAAACGATGGCTTTAAAAATAAATTCTGCAGCTGGTCAATGATCGGAATTTCAATAAAAAACCCACGCTTTTTGAGATCCAGTCAGACATTCACTTCTCGATTTCAATTTTGATATGCTGGTCGAACAATTTAGACAATAGTAATGTCTGATAAGTGGTGATTTTACGTCCTCCAGTCGAGAGTTTGGAATGTGCTTCGAAATTAACTTTAAAACGTCCGCCAAACATACTTTTGTAAAATTATGTGCCAAAAAAAAGATAATATACTCAACATACTTTCAAGTAATGTTATACGGGCACCGTCATACAGAAGCTCCTCTCTATCCTCGAATATTGCATCTCCTTACCATTAAAATTATTTCTTTCATCACCAGGTTGATTATCATTTTCTTGCGGTGCATCTTCACCGTTATCTGAACGTGCATCTTCATAATTCTCATCATCCAAATCATCAGAGGAAGAGTCGTCACGACTATCTTGCCTGTCAAAGTCGGAATCATGTCCCTCGTTGGCGTTCATTAGATTATCATCTTCGTTATTCTCGTCATCCGAATCACTTGAGGAAACAGTCGTCACGATCTTCTTGCCTGTCGAAGTCGGAATCATCGGAATTATGTCCTCCGTTGGTATTCATCAAATTATCGGCATTTTCTCTGCCGTTTGGGATAGCCTGCTTGTCATTACTAATGTTGTTTTGCTGCTCTTTGCCTTCTGGATTAATTAGAAGCCCGATTTCTCTTCCGTTGTTGGTTGAGGAAGTTGAAGAGTTTGACGCGTTATTGACCTGATCTTCGTCACTGCTAGAACCATTGTCGTTTGAAGAACATACCCTCATATCGCTTTCTAAACCGAAGAAATTTGTACATCAGTATTAAGTGTTACCATACTAGCTTAAATTTTTTTTTTCAAGGTGTTGCAATTACGCTTTGGTTTCGAACCTGGCGCCACGTTTGCTGCCTCTTCATGACGACGCACATTTTTTTTAATGGCCAGATTGTTATTTTGCTTCTCAAGTTGTTGCACAGGCCAAAGTGCTCCGCTATAACATATAATATGAGTGTATTAGACGTGATTTATCATTTTATCCTACAAATAATCCGTCAATCATAATCTTATTTACTCACTGCCTATGTAGCGAATTCAAACGATTTTTTTTATTCGTTTCGAGAGTTCCTTGTGCCTTGTAACACCAAATGCCGATAAATCAAGCGTACTCTTAATTTTTGGCATTGCGACAGAATTTTTGGTAGACAAAATGTACTATTTTGTCATGAAAAATTATTAATCACAATGAAATGAGGTTAGTGTTGACGTTGATTCAATATACGTATGATTATACAGTTCACCGATGTTTAATATTTTGCGACAAACAGTCTAAGAAAGTCGCCTTCACTTCGTACTTTACGCGCACCAATTTACAACGATTAAACACTAATTAATCATTCCCAAGTTTTGAATATCTCGATAAAAATACAAATAATTCTATTTCATGAAAATCTCATCGAAAAGCACAGCTAGCTGTTGTCATTCGCCGACCTGACCTCTAGCGGCCAGATGTTGAAGTACGCCTGAATGGACAAGTGTAGGGTGCCCTGTCCGTGTGTTCGCCTCGCTCATTTTCAGAACACGTGTGGCTGAAGGAAGGCACTTCTTCGAGGCATTATATCGATTAAAATAGTGCAAAAATGAATATATTAGTTGTGTAAATAGATTTGTGTTTTCGAATATTAGCCAACGAGAGAAATAAAATAGTTTCTACGACTATACTGCTACGTCCTTCTGGACAAAAGGCGTTCTAGCCTCGTCTGGCTACACAATTGAATGGCCAGCAAGATTAAAAACCGCAAACATCATTTTGTTTTAATTTTTTGTCCTTCTGGACAAAAGGCGTTCTAGCCTCGTCTGGCTACACAATTGAATGGCCAGCAAGATTAAAAACCGCAAACATCATTTTGTTTTAATTTTTTGACGTTTTACGAGTCATTAAAAAAAACAGTGTAATAAAAAGTGGCTGGGTAGGAGGATTACCGTGGCAGGAAGACGGGTTCACCGAGATTTTTTGACGTTTTACGAGTCATTAAAAAAAACAGTGTAATAAAAAGTGGCTGGGTAGGAGGATTACCGTGGCAGGAAGACGGGTTCACCGAGATTTTTGAGGCTATTATCCTGAAAATATCACGTAAGTCAATCTGTAAATATAAAAAACAGATGCTTTTTATTTTCTTGCCTTCAGTTTAATTATTCAATTGCATTCTTACAGGAAATAAGGCTTACATTAATTCATTGAACGTAAGTACTGCAGGGAAAATTTTACAAAACGTGGGCTCATCAGTAATCATGGCTGAAAAAGCTGATCTACGGAAGCAAAAAAACAATTCCAAGGAACAAAATCTGACTACTATCAAAAAACTAACGGCGCAGGTGAGGGAAATCCCTGATTTAAATGAAATCGAAGAATCAGGATCGACTGCTGCAAATTCCAGCGTGGATACCATGAAAAACTGTCCTACAACGGCTACGACAGCTGCTGAAGAGGCAGAGATGAACGTTAGTGCTGCTATCGTAGACTTATTTGAATTCGGTACGTATTTTACAAAAACGTTCATTTCCATACTAGTAAGCTGCTTTGTATGACTGAAGCTGTTTTAGATTCGTTAGTATTTATTCCAATTACGAAATCTTCTTTTTCAGCTACACCGGAAAACATATAATTCCTGAAATTTTCATTGACAGCATTAAAAAGAACACACACAATTTGGACGTAGCTACTGCAAAAGCTCGCGTGAAGTTATCAATCCGTAAGTTCTTTAATTTTCGATTATAACAACAAGTTAAGAGATGTTTTTAAATCAATGTATTTCTGGCAATAATACTTGTTTCAGGCGACGATGCCGCAGGACGAAAAAAAAATTAGATCGTTTATTAGCCAGTTATTGCTGCAGTTGGTGGCGGAACATGTTTTATTGGCATGCGGTTCAGCAGAGAAGTATGATAAAAAAAATCTTGCCCTACGAGCGGCCATTATCGGTTAGTATGACAATTAAATCAATTATTACCGCTCTGTTAATTGTAACTTTGACTTTTTTCAGAATATATAAGTTCACACAACATTTCAAATACCCGATTGATACCGTTGAGTACAACGATGTTTTGAACCAATAAATTCAAACTCTACGACAAAAAACGACTTAAAGCGCAACGGACCGAGAACTGTTTCTTGCTAAACAGCGAAAATTAGCCAAAGACATTCGAGATCGAAAAACAAAGAGTCTGGAAGCAGCGGCACAGGAGTTGCCAAGGGTTCGTCAGGTAAATAGACTATTATGAAATCATTGCACCTACAATTTACGTAACGATTTTATAATTTTTTCATTGCGCTGTCTATTCTTTTCAGGAACGATCGAACAGTGTGATGAAAAGAAGCTGTCAGAAAGCTCGGAGGACCGGGAAACTGTTCTGGTAGGGAAGAAAAGACAGATTGAAGACAGTCACACGGATGAAGTCGCGGAAAGTACCGTCGGTATGGTATGAAAAACTTCAAGAATAATGGCAAAAAAAAAATCATTTACTGCTTCTGCTCGTGATGAAACTGCGGTAATTCAGATGCCGGAGGAAAATAATCAAAGTATAAACTTCAAGAATAATGGCAAAAAAAAAATCATTTACTGCTTCTGCTCGTGATGAAACTGCGGTAATTCAGATGCCGGAGGAAAATAATCAAAGTAAGTTTGTTGTGTTTCGATACTGCACGCCCTTGTACGCCCATATAATTTTATTACGTTTAAGAATTGTGATATTAATTGTTGTTTAAATTTACTAAAGACCACGAAGAAAACTCTAACAAAGAAAACTCTAACCCACGTAAAATAACCCGTGATGCCGGACAACAAGATGGCGGATCTAATTCTATTTTACTAAAGACCACGAAGAAAACTCTAACAAAGAAAACTCTAACCCACGTAAAATAACCCGTGATGCCGGACAACAAGATGGCGGATCTAATTCTACGACGATCGTGATGCATTCGGGAGACCAAGGAAATCACCAACAATTTGGATATTGTCAGCAGCCACAACGACGTCCACATGACCAATCACAGTTATATAATGGTTTAGCTTATAATAATGGAAATTATCCGAAACCATGGTAAGCAACGAACCGTATTGAAACCGTATTGGTACCGAAAACAATCCGTATTGGTGTAGTCAATGGCCACCTTCCGGCCAGCTCCTCCGACGAACGTGTATCCATAAAATGATCATCGAGGGCAGTATCATAATTCTCCTCAACCTGATTATCATCCCCCACCCGGTTCCAATCCCGATTCCAATCAGGGACAATTTTACGAATTGTGAGGTACAATTGATATGCATAAATTCAATATCCACCTAAGAATAACACTGGATATGTAGATCAATAAATAAATGATGATTGAAAATTTTATTTGTCAATATCAATCAACTTCATTTGTCTCATCGATACGGTAGAAAGGTCTCTCAGTGCTATCGGAGTGCAGGTGGGAATTGATCTTCAAATAAATTTTCGTGCGGGCTTGGTACTAGAGCAATAACGAATCGTTAGTAGCAGCACAACAGAAATGTATCCAAAACTGATATAGCACAATTTTGCATGCTGAAGTGTCTATCGCCAACGAGACGTTGTGCGGCTGTATTGCTACTGTGGATTGCGCATTTAAAAAAGGTGCTGCGGTTGCGGTGCTGAACCTCCGAAATATGCCTATTTTTTGGAGTCGAATATTTTTACTCGGGTTATTACTTTTATCTTATTGCCACGAGTTTTATCTGTTAATCTTATAAGCATATATAATCAATCGTGAGTCTGATTCTTATTCGTTATGGTAATTAAAGGCATGGTACTAAACTGTATT
Organism: Macrocentrus cingulum; assembly: GCA_002156465.1. Classification (NCBI taxonomy): domain Eukaryota; kingdom Metazoa; phylum Arthropoda; class Insecta; order Hymenoptera; family Braconidae; genus Macrocentrus; species Macrocentrus cingulum. The sequence goes on along the minus strand of MVJL01012026.1, from coordinate 51,872 downwards.
AATACATAGCGAATTGTCCACGGTTTATATTATAGAATTAATACATATATTTACAGTTGATTTTACATTTTGATTTTACTATTAGGTTACACGTCACAAGTTTTTCGGCAGTTAGATATCTCACATATTATTATGTATTATATTTATATATGATATGAGTCGTAGATGTGGAGAAAAAGACATCCATAAATGCGCGCGCATCAACATTCGCGCGGCTCGAGAAACTCGGTGCATAGGGAGGGGACCCTCCTGGCTCTTCGCGTGGGATGGCGCTTGGGCGTATGCACCGGCGCGCGGGCTCGAATCCACTCTCCGAAATTTTTTTTTTAATTTTTATTCGTTAAATTTTTTTATGCTATAAACAATAGCCTGCGTTTTACAATTTTTTCCTCAGAAATTCCTTACGAAATAAGGATGTACTCTCTAAACCTGCTTCAGTGAATATTCACTGAATACCAGTGAATAATCACAGATTTCAATAGGGAAAAGTCGGTCACTGTAAATCAGTGCATAGTGACTGATTTTTTCAGTGAAATAATCAACTGAAAATTTCAGTTGAAAATCACTGGCAAGTTCAGTTAAAAAATACACTGATAGAGTAGTTAAAATCACTGATAGGTCCAGTCAAAAAAAATTTTTTTATTTAATAATAATCGAGCAGATAATGTGTGTTTTTATCGCGAATTTTAACCTAAACTCATCATTTATCATCAGTCGATACCTCGGATTCATCTGATACCTTCTCTGATGAAGTAGAAGCTTCCCCAGACTCAGGGCATTTTTTAATGAGGGGTCAAGGAATGAAATAGTGCTAGGCTGATTATTATCATCATCGGAAAATTCTTCACTGGCCGCGAACTTGCGTTTCCTTCCTCGGCGTTTTACTCCATTAGAAATTTTTTATAGTGAAAAAAAATTACATAAAATATTATTTTGTCGCTCCAAGATACAATAAAATATCTAACTCACGATTTTTTATTTTGTTTGAGTCGTTATATAAGGCAAGATTGCAATGTTTAGCGTAAGCTAAAATGCGTGGAACGTAATAGCCAGGGAACCGACCCAAAAAAAGATCGCCTTTACCGGGAAACATGCTTTCAAATTCATCACTGATCTGAGAAATTTATCTTGGTAAGTAGAAAGTGATTATAAAAAAACAAACGAATTGAAAAATAAGTACCATTGTTCCACTGTAATCTAGCAATCGAGGATACATATTAAAAACTTCAGAAATCGTAGGCCCTCTGTTTTGAATCCAATGTCTACGATTGGGTCTTGTATCATTTAATAGATTTATGATCTCTCTTTTGTTAGAAATTGTAGGATTCTGGCACTTCATCAATGCTATCTGAAAATTAATAAAATTAATTCGTATTATGATATCATCATCATTTAATTCTTCTTCAGGCAGCATTTCAGCTTCACTTAAATTACTGCTCTTATTTATATTTTTTTTTTGCAGAGACTCCTTGTTTCTTTTTTTTTTGAAGGGCTAAGGTTTTTTCGCATAGTCCAAAGTCTGTATTCCAGAAAGCCGTTCTTAGTTACACTGTCATAGTAGTGTTCTTTTTTTACAAATAAAATATCTTCATAAGTTGTTTTTCGATTATGTAACTTTCAACATACATAGCCTTTGGTACTGTTAGCATCTTTCAAACGTGGAAATTCCGTAGTAATAGCTTTGGCGAGTGCAATCTTTGCCTGCTCTGGAGGATAGCTGTAATAAAAGACAGTAAAATATAAGTAGAAAGAATGGTAGAATTGAACTGCATGCTACAGAAAATTAAATATCATGTACTTACTGGCTCTCATGATGTTTTACAAGCTCTGTTGTCAAGATTCGAATAAGAAGTTTTCTATGGCTCTCGTTAAAAATTCCTTTTGATATTTGAGGCAACAAGTCAACACCTTGAACATGTTTCTTCAATGCTTTAGTCACAGAATCATATCGCTAAAATACAGGCAAATTTATTAACACTGACGAGCAAAACAGCAAATGTTTGTGTATTTTTTAATATGCATAAAAATACATAAATTCTTACCGAAAAACTGGCAGCCGAGGCATTGCTGCTCGTAGCAGGTGACTTGGAAGTGCTTGGAGTACTCTCATTGCTTATCTCCAATGTTTTTTGATGTGAAGTACTAGTAGAAGGTGATGGAACTACAGATTCATCTGCTTCAACTACATAGTTTCCAATAATATCTTCGTTTTTATTCTCCTGCATCAACTTTAACAAGATTTTTCTACGACCAATTTTTATCTTCATTGTCTGTAAATCATTGTCAGTCAACTCTACAAACGCTTTTCCGTCAATACATTCATCTGAAAAATATATTACCAATGTTCAAAAGAGAAAGTTTTCACTAGATAGGTTAAAACAAAATCGTGTGGCTATTTCTGTGGCCTCATGGTTCCACATACACATATAAATAAACTAATACCTCATTTGTGTAGCAAACTCAAGAAGAATGTGTCCAAGATTGATGTAAAGGTTGTCAGAGTTTGGTATAGTCCAACAGCAGAATGGTTTGTGGTAGGCAAGTTCAGAAGCTTTTAAAAAATGTAAGTAAATATCATCAAGCTCTCCGTCAATACAATAAGCATTTTAGTCAGTATCAAAAAGCAGTATTGTATATACAACTGTTAAGAAATATACTTCGGTGTTTTATAGAAGTATTATTTCTTTAATCGACCCAAAGACAGGCATATTATCATCTCTAGTGCATGCTACTTGAAGACATGTGAAGAGCTCAGGTCTGAATTCTATTCCATCTATTTGTAGGGAAGAACAACGGCGAACCAAATCTGTATCCTGATAACCCAGATCTTTTAACGCTTCTCTGCTTTCTGCACGCTCTACAATGAGAGTTTGAGAACTAGTCACTTTCAATCGAGAGATTTTAGCATCATGTGCACCCCACTTGGAACTTTGACAACTTTGTGGTACTCGTATCAATGTTTTTGAAGAATTTATGTAGTTATGAGCATTCGAGAGATTTTAGCATCATGTGCACCCCACTTGGAACTTTGACAACTTTGTGGTACTCGTATCAATGTTTTTGAAGAATTTATGTAGTTATGAGCAACTTGAGCGTGCAATTTTGTTCCACTGTGCTTTCCTTCAAATCGCATACAATAGTAATTAACAAGTGGACCTGCCCATCGAATTCTTGAGCGTGCAATTTTGTTCCACTGTGCTTTCCTTCAAATCGCATACAATAGTAATTAACAAGTGGACCTGCCCATCGAATACACTCTGGATAGTGCGACAGATGATGGATTTTATTGATTAAGTGAGTATTTGGAAATAATTGCAGAAATGTCCGGATAAAAGACTCAATCAATGAATTTAAATAGGGTAACAGTGAAACAGTCAGTTGTGGAGCAAAAGCAATTTCCATGATTGGTAATAGTGTTAGAAGAAGTCCCATATGATCGTCACCTTGAGCTATTTTTTCATGTACGAGAAATGGAAACACTCGAATAAGGCACCACATTGCATTGCTTTTTGACTCAAGGGTGATCTCTCTTGTGGAGCATAGCATCTGTAAAATTTGCTGATGGCATGTTTGGCTTTTCAACATATCCATATTGAAAATTCGATATTTTGCTGTTGAAGTAATCCACATCAAATTTCTTCTGAATTAGAATATATTCTTGGAGAATACATTTTAAAACCATAGGGCAAACTCCACAAAGGAAATCGTGCATAATATCGAACATTTTATTCAGTGAAATATGAAAATATCTAGAGCTATTGAGAGGACTTGTTCCACGTACTCCTGTTTGTGACATTGCTTCTACAGAGTGATTTGCCCGATTCAACAATGCGATGTGCTCATCAAAAATTTCCTTCGTTCTTTTTTGTGCAGGCTCTAACCATCCTGCATGTAATTCTTGCCTGCTGTACATGCACATGCGGCAAAATAAATTCGCTGACGGTCCGAGAAGGTAAAACACGTCGTGGACCGCCAAACCATTGCCGCAAAAAGCGACAATAGATGCACGTAAAATGTACTCAGCATGATCTAGATCGATTTTTACGCCCTCATCACTCTCCAACTTTTTTAAATCTGGTAAAATGGGAACAGAATGTTTTGGAAGCCATATTTTTTTATGTCTGCTTCAGCACAGAGGATTAGTACATGTTGTGACGCGCGGCAAGGAATTTCCGGGGAGAAAATTACTCACCGTGGTCGCAATGCGTCGATCTCGCGTTGATCGACGGCTTTCACCATCACTTTCTGTACGCTGCAGACCTGCAAGTACCCTGAAAATAAGTTATCTCGGGCGCCAGTCCGTTTTTCGCCTAAAAACGGACAAAAACAACTCGCCGTACTTCACCGTACCTCTCACATTCAAGATATTCACCTGTAAATCGCGAAAACACAAGAAATTCTCAGGGAGGTGGGACCTTGGTTATATTTACTACGAGTTCGCGTAAAATAATTAAACACTCGGGTATAGTAAAAGCTAACTAATCTATTTATTTACAAAACAATAATGAGCAAAAGAAATCAAAGAAACCAGATAAAAGACCATTAGTGTATTCAGAAACGTACAGTGGACTCTCTTGCGCCAGCACGGCGCACGCGAACAATTTTCAGATGCGGATTATTCCCGTTCAACAAGTCGAATCGTCGTGAAATCTACGCAAAAATATATAACAAACACTCTCTTAATTAATCCGTCGTTAGTTGGTTAGGAGAGACAATTGTTTAACTGGATATAACAAATTTTACACGCCGCGCAGAACGCCAACACGTGCGCGCAGGCACCCGACTTGATTATTCAGAAAATAATGAGCAATACACGCGATACGCGTATCCAAAGGTGCGTCGTCCAGTCCACCAACAAGCCACAACAAAAGATTTGCCACCTTAGGGCCTAAATTACGAGAAATTAACAAAATAGCGAGATCAGCGCTATCGCTGTCTCACTCGCACTCGCAGCGACTACGCCGCGCACGCCAATCCGCACTCCGAGAGAGAAAACGCAGCAACAGGTCGTTTTCTCTCTCTCCGGGCGCCATCTTGTCTCTCGTATGGCGCGGGGATTCAAATTTGTTTTGACGACTCCTGGCTTCTTCCTACTCTCTTGGATTGTCCTGGCTGATAATTTGAGGCGCAGCACGTACCTGAAGACGTGGTACCTTCCCCCTGGATCCTCATTGACGCGGTACGTGGACCAAATAGGGGCGATTCGGTACAGACTTGGTACATTTGATACAATTGCGACCACGATTGCGAATACAATATTACGATAATTTTTCTCGTCAACAATTCTCGAGAGTATTTACAGTAAATAATAAAATGAATGTTGAAACACGCGAAAATCCTCTTAAAACTAATGTTTGGCGCCAACGACGTCCTAGGACCATGCCGGCTGACCGCGCGAGCACGTAAAAAAAATTAATACTACGTTAAATGACGTATAATTTGACACAAATAGACACGACAAGGCCTCTGCCACGTCACAATGTATACTCAACTCAATTCTGAGTTCATGTGTGCAGGAAGATTGTCAATGGTATAATAAAATGTTCCGTTTATGTACTTTAGTTTTTGACCCCAATGGGATGACGATTTCTAGCTCGTCGGAGTAAAGCTTAATACGTATGGCATGCCTATGTATAGAAAATAGTGGGTGAATTTTGGCATATTTTGACCCCAATGGGATGACGATTTCTAGCTCGTCGGAGTAAAGCTTAATACGTATGGCATGCCTATGTATAGAAAATAGTGGGTGAATTTTGGCATAATCCCCGTCTAAAAATGAGGCTGAAAAGCCATCAGGTGATGCAGTCTCTCGATGAATTGCTTCAAATACACTGGGGCTTGCCAAAATTAATTTCAACGTTCCCCGTCTAAAAATGAGGCTGAAAAGCCATCAGGTGATGCAGTCTCTCGATGAATTGCTTCAAATACACTGGGGCTTGCCAAAATTAATTTCAACGTTTCGATAATAGGTACGTATTGTAAAGTTTCCATTACAGGTCAACGTACGTACCTGTCTCTCTTCAAATACACTGGGGCTTGCCAAAATTAATTTCAACGTTTCGATAATAGGTACGTATTGTAAAGTTTCCATTACAGGTCAACGTACGTACCTGTCTCTCGAACGAGTTGAGTATCCATACGATATCCTAAAGGAATTTCGATAGGTTCAATGGAGGCATTATTTTCCTTCAGAGCTTCAGTTTGCTGCTTTAAATTTCGTATACCAGTAAATGGGTTGTCAAATTCAAAAATGTTTAAAATGTCATGTAAATCATCATTATTGTCTATTCCTCTAGTGATTAATTTTCTGTGCAATTTAGTTTTTAAGAACTTGCAAGTTTGAAATAATAACTTCTCACACTCATCGAGTATTTCCGTAATAGTACTCACTGTCATCGATCCTTTACTTTGAAATCGAGCAATCATTTCTACAATAAACGTGCGCAAGTAATCATCATCTGCTTCCTGATTGTGGTTACCTCCCTCAAAATTTAATGGTTCATTCATGTTTGAGCGGAGGGGCGAGCGGGAGCAAGTTTAAATAAGGCGCTTACTCACAACGGTTTTTTTCGGTATGTTCGATTATAATTTTATTTTTTCAATCCAGAAATAGACAAATGAACCTTGAGACCGCGCGAGTTTGAATATTATCAAACTGCACGCGCGTCAGAGGAACCCAGCTCTCTATCGAGGCGCTGTCCTTTTTTTTGCACACAGTAAAACACCAGGTAGGAGCACGAGGATAAGCTTGTCAATCAAGGGTAAGTTTGCGACTGACTCAAGTCTGCAGTTCGGAATACTGACCAGGGACAAGAGAAAGGGACGAGCAGTGGGAAAATTAGACAAGGTAAGATTGTGAGAGGCGACTGTAGGAAAACGACCGAAAAAAGGGTGTATCGTATAGATATAGATAGGGGTTGGCGCGATACCTGGGTTGATCCTTCAGCTCGAGAGCAACGAGAAGAGGGACTCCGCTCTTCGAGGCGTCGTCGGATTAAACATTACCGCCCGCCTTCGTTGATCCAGGCAACGAAATTGAATCGGATGACTCTTGAATAGGCAAAGGACAGAGCTTGACGACTGGTCTGGTTAATATAGAGGTACTTGTCTTGACATCAGCAACTCGAATGACTCCATCACGTCCAGGATAGGTTTTGGGAACTCGTCCGATTGGCCACTTCGCAGAAGGATAGCGTTCGTCCACAACGAGAACCAGAGACCCCACCGGCAAAGGCTTGGCAGGTCGAGTCCATTTATAGGCGGTGTGGAAGCGATGTAGATACTTTTTTGAACATCGACTCCAGATGCTTTGCAAGACCTGAGATAGATGCTGCCAGCGCGAAAGTCTGTTTTATAGGCGGTGTGGAAGCGATGTAGATACTTTTTTGAACATCGACTCCAGATGCTTTGCAAGACCTGAGATAGATGCTGCCAGCGCGAAAGTCTGAAGGTAGGGATCAGTTCCAAGTTGGGCTCGGGAACGAGCGATAGAGATCTCCCAATTAGAAAATGACCTGGAGTTAGAGCTTCCAAATCCTCAGGGTCCTCTGTCAGCAGGCAGATGGGCCGTGAATTCAGGACAGCTTCTATTTGAATAAGTACTGTCGTCATCTCTTCGGCAGTCAGTTTGATTTCACCCACAACTCGCTTCAGATGGGACATCATGGACTTTACTTCCGCCTCCCATTTTCCTCCGAAATGGGAAGAAGCGGGAAGATTGAAGATCCACTGAGTATAACAGTCTGCGAGCAAACCGGCCAGATGCTTTAGCTCGTCAGAAGATTGGGCGAAGAGTTTCTTGAGTTCTTTGTCTGCTCCTTTAAAATTAGTGCCACAGTCACTTCGTAAAGTTGCACAAATTCCTCGTCGTCCGGTGAATCTCTTGAAGGCACAGAGGAAGGCGTTTGAGGAGTAGTCACTAAGGAGCTCAAGATGGATGGCGGAGGTCGCGAGGCAAACAAAGAGAGCTACCCATAATCTCTTGAAGGCACAGAGGAAGGCGTTTGAGGAGTAGTCACTAAGGAGCTCAAGATGGATGGCGGAGGTCGCGAGGCAAACAAAGAGAGCTACCCAAGCCTTGTATGTACGTGCCCTTTTTCCTCGCCAGGTCTTAATTACGAATGGGCCGGCATAGTCAACTCCTGAGTGGCAGAATGGCGTAGAATCAGTCACCCGAGAAGCTGGAAGTTGGCCCATCATTCGCCAGGTCTTAATTACGAATGGGCCGGCATAGTCAACTCCTGAGTGGCAGAATGGCGTAGAATCAGTCACCCGAGAAGCTGGAAGTTGGCCCATCAGTTGCTGTGGCCGTAGGCGCCAGAAACGGGTGCATCGAACACACTTAAAGATAAATGACCTCACTGTGTTTCGTCCTCCCACCATCCAATAAGTGTTTCTGAGATACGTGAGGGTATTTTGGGTTGAGCCATGATGTGTTTTTTCATGGGCCTCTCTCATGACAAGCACGGAAAAGTGAGAGTCCTTGGGTAAGATGTATGGATTCTTGGTGTTGGGTGCAAGTGAAGAGTTATTCAGTCGTCCACCAACTCTGAGTAACCCTTGGCTGTCCAAAAAGGGGGTTAATTTGCCAAGATATGGATTCTTGGTGTTGGGTGCAAGTGAAGAGTTATTCAGTCGTCCACCAACTCTGAGTAACCCTTGGCTGTCCAAAAAGGGGGTTAATTTGCCAAGAGGTTCCGAGGTTGGTAGTTCTCGTTTGGCAGCCAAAAGCTTTATGACGTAGGAGAAATTTTGGAGTTGAACTATTTTCAGCCAATATTTAAGACTCTGTGTTCCGAGGTTGGTAGTTCTCGTTTGGCAGCCAAAAGCTTTATGACGTAGGAGAAATTTTGGAGTTGAACTATTTTCAGCCAATATTTAAGACTCTGTTCAATCTCTTCTGGACGCATAGGTTTTAAAAGTTCAGCGCGTGGATCTGGAGAAATTTTGGAGTTGAACTATTTTCAGCCAATATTTAAGACTCTGTTCAATCTCTTCTGGACGCATAGGTTTTAAAAGTTCAGCGCGTGGATCGGGGCATGGCTTTATTAGGAGTGATGCGATTCGTCGACACATTGCTGTCACTCGTAAAAGCCAGCGCAAAGATGAGCAAGAGATACCACGGTTGGTCAGTGGGCATGGCTTTATTAGGAGTGATGCGATTCGTCGACACATTGCTGTCACTCGTAAAAGCCAGCGCAAAGATGAGCAAGAGATACCACGGTTGGTCAGTTACAACAACATTTACGTTCACAGTAGGTTTGCGTTCTTCTAACTCTTTAGTTGGTGGGTTAAATTCTGGGAAGGTATTCGGCCAGAAAACTTGATTCAGCCAGGGCGGTCCACTCCACCAAGTTTGGAAGTCGCGCAGCTCGGCCGCGGTGAGCCCTCTTGTCGCACAATCCGCCTGGTTCATGTCCCCGGGAACGTGCTTCCACACAGCGTGAGGTAGAGTTTCCTGGATGAAGCATACTCGATTGTGAACAAATTCTTTCCATCGCGACGGATGATTGTTGATCCAAGTCAAGGCGATGGAGGAATCTGTCCACAAGTAGCATGAGGCGTGATTGAGTCTCTGAACTTTTTTTACGTGCGCGATGAAAGAGTAAGCATCACTGCTGCGGATAATTCCTATCGTGGGATCGTCATTCTCTTCACCGGTGCAACCTTAGTTTTGGAGCAGGTAAGGACGACTGAGGCAGATTGATTCGAGTTCTTAGTCCGAATATAAACAACAGCAGCCATTGCCCTTTGTGATGCATCACAGAATCCGTGAATCCCCACTTCACTCTTTGCGTTAGTCCCAATCCACCGCGGTATACGGAGCTCGGAAATTTCTTCGAGGTCTTGCATCAAAGCATGCCGTTCTCCTTGACGTTCGGTAGGAAGTACGCTGTCCCAGGAGATTTTTAGTATCCACAGCTCTTACATAAACACCTTGGCGCGGATTATTAGTAGTGAAAGAAGACCCAACGGGTCAAAGAGCTGCGCGATGATTGAGAGAACTGTGCGTTTACTCATGGTGGAGGGGTCAGTAGGTTTGAAGTTAAATTGAATAGTGTCCCGCGTCGCTTCCCACTTCAGACCCAGGGCATTCACGAGATTAATCCCTTTAATTGTTGACGAGAGCATGGATTCCAGTTTGTTTTCTGGTGATATCCCCATTAGTATGTCAGGGTGATTACTAACCCACTTCTTCAAGGGAAACCCGCCTGCTTTACACAACTGATCGACGTGAGATGTTTTGAGTTTAGCTTCTTCTATAGTGTCAGCGCCGCCCCAAATATCGTCTACATAGCGCCCCTTGGACATGATTTCAACAGCCTCTGGATAGTTGTGACCCTCGTCGGTTATTAATTGTTGAACAGTTTAATGCTAAATAAGGAGCGGAGGTCGTTCTGTAAGTAACAGTAGTCAATAAGTATTCAACGAGGCAGTCATTCTCTTTCCAGAGGAGGCGTTGATAGGTCCAGTCGTCGGGGTGGATTTGTATTTGGCGAAACATTTTTTCAATGTCGGCGGAAAAGGTGAATTTGTATTGTCGGTTCCATAGGAGCACGTCAAATAAATCCAGCTGCAGCTTAGGTCCGGCGTGTAGTAAGGAGTTGAGGGGGACACCGCCCGTGACTCGACATGAACCATTAAACACGACGCGTAGTTTGGTAGACATACTTGACTCGCGTAGCACTCCATGATGTGGGAGACAAAATGAGTGGGTGGATTCGTATCCTTTCGGGCAGCGGATCATGTGTTGTAAATTCTCATACTCTTCCAAGAAGGAAGCATACGCATTAAAATAAGCAGGATTGATGGTCAATTTGCGTTGGAGATTTTCCAGCATTCTTTCTGCCGATGGTTTTGAGACCCCTAACTGTGAGGGATTACCTTTGAAGGGAAGACGGACAATGTATCTCCCAGTCTGGTCCCTGGCGCAGGTAGCCGCAAAGAATTTCTCACATGCTTGGTCGTCAGTTGAGAGTTTTTGCGTGGTTAAGGTACTCACTTTTTCCGTCTTCCAGAACTTTTCGAGAAGGTTTTGCAAATTATCATCAATGCTGCAGTGATAACTTTGAAGTTAATTTTCAGTCGCGGGAATGGTAGAGGGCCCGGAAATGATTCAACCTAATTTTGTTAATTGTGCGATGGGGGAATTAGACGAACCTTTTACGATGGGCCCTTTTTCAGTCGCGGGAATGGTAGAGGGCCCGGAAATGATTCAACCTAATTTTGTTAATTGTGCGATGGGGGAATTAGACGAACCTTTTACGATGGGCCCTTTTAAGAGTTGGCCGTACATGTCAGCGCCAATAATTATGTCGACACTTCCAGGGAGTGCGAACGCAGGGTCAGCCAACGTTAGATCTTGTAGGTGAGGCTCAGTCGCGGGAATGGTAGAGGGCCCGGAAATGATTCAACCTAATTTTGTTAATTGTGCGATGGGGGAATTAGACGAACCTTTTACGATGGGCCCTTCTAAGAGTTGGCCGTACATGTCAGCGCCAATAATTATGTCGACACTTCCAGGGAGTGCGAACGCAGGGTCAGCCAACGTTAGATCTTGTAGGTGAGGCCAATCGATTTTCTCAGCATCGACTGATGGAATCAGTCAATGCCTCTTCAAACGTGTGCGAACGCAGGGTCAGCCAACGTTAGATCTTGTAGGTGAGGCCAATCGATTTTCTCAGCATCGACTGATGGAATCAGTCAATGCCTCTTCAAACGCGCATTGAAAAAAGAACGGTGCCGACAACCCGAGCAGTCACCATCCTCTTCTATTATGATCATGCGCAGTTCGACGCCGGGCACGCTCAGGGAAGCCGCGTACAGTGTGTTTCGGCTGCGTTTTGGGGGGACATTTTGATGATTTATTTGAAAAAATTAATATCTCCTAAACTATCCATCGGATTGGCACAAACCGGAGCTCATTGTAAAGTTTATTCAATGCTCGAAGACTTCCTCGCTGTATGTCTAGGTCTCCGATGGATACTTAACGACGAGATTTAAGCGATGGAAAATTGCAAAACAAGGTCTAAAAATTTTTTTTTTAATAATTATCAATAGAGGTCCGTTTTTGGTCAAATTTTTTGAGGGTTTTTTTCTGAAGATTAAAAAAAATTATTGGAATCGGTCACTTCTGACGGAAATTCTCTGATTTTGTGATTTTTCCATGCAGTTTGACCGCATCATTTACTTTTTCTACAATACAACATAATCAATTATTTTTCGATAATTGTACTTGGTTATGTCAGATTTTTTTCTTCATGAATCAGCATATGATGAATTTGGAGACAATGAAAAAACTTTTTAGAAAATTTTCAAGGGAAATTTATATCGATAATAATTCTAAGATTATGGCATGCAAATAAGTTTAGAGTTAATTAATTATTCGAGAAATACTTCCCTAGAAGTACGATGGAAGCTGTCATCTCCAGCATCGAAAAATTCTTTAGAATCACTGCACCCCGACATTGTTATTGATGAATTTGCCCTGAATACACACATAAGTATTGATAAAATAACTCGTTACATACAGAAACTTTTTTTTTGCCCACTACACAGGCAGAATATTTGGTCCAACCTACCCGGGGAAAAAAGATTATATCTAATTTGATCAAATTCGATATAAATTAGATCTAGTTTGATCAAAGTTAGATTTAATGTGATCTAAGTTAGATTTAATGTGATCTAAGTTAGATTTAATGTGATCAAATTTGATCTAGCACAATTCGCAATTCTAGTTCAAATAGATCTAAATAGATGTAGACAGATCAATTTTGATCAAAACTGATTGAATCATATCATTGACTCACATAACTCTAGATTGGCTTTGATCAAATTTGATCAACCGAGATTACTTACTCAATACGATCAGATCAAGGTAGATCAATTTTGATCTAAATTGATCAAGATTGATTTGTTGTTTGTTCAAATTAGATAAAAAATTATTTCTTTTGATTTAATGTAGTGTATAAAAGATTCGAATCTTATATTTAAAATGATGAAAAGATTTATACTAATCACAAATAATGCGTTTTATATCGACTTTTGTTTGATTAATTTCAATAACGTACTGTGGTACATTTACAAATTATTTTCGACAGTATCAAGAAGTTTGCAGATGTAATTACCAGCTTGAAGTACATGACGCACCTCATCAATATTTCTTATGTTCACTAATATATATTCATTAGTCTCATGAATACGTAGAATATGCTTTACTTCTGTATTCGTTTCGCGATGAGAGAATATCTCTTCAACATTAAATGTTCGCAGGATAAAACACAATTCATCTCCAGCTAATAAAAAAAATCGAATGAATCCATACGACGTGTTACCGTCACTCTCAATTTCTACTGTGAAGCAGTTTGTTTGGACTGTAGTCTTTGAGTTACTTCGATAGAGTTCGGATGTAAAAACTTTACCATTAATAATTGCGCGCGTATAAACTTTTAAATTTTGCTGCAAATCCTCGTCCACGATTGCAGCTAGTTCAGGGTTGGTGAGATTTTTTACAGATATTGCTTTGCAAACAACTGTTTTTTTTTTCGACCTTTCGATGATTGAGTTTGCTGTCGTTTTTATTTTGTAGAGCACGTACACCTTGACGAATTTTCACGTTATTGGCGATTTCTTGACCTGTGTGTTTGGTGCCATGTACAGAATTTGCGATAAGCCCGTTATAATTTTCAAAAGGAAAAGACGTGACAAAGAGCGGACCCCAACGCTTCACACACTCAACATAATGCAGTAATTGGTGAACGTTATAGGTGTATTCACGATCTGAACATAATTTTTCAACATCTCTAACAAAAAAACGCAGTAGAATTTCTGCCTGGCTTAATTCAAAATTAATACGAATTGGACTTTGTAATAGATTATATAAAGAGACAACAAACAGTAACCAATGTTCAAATTATTTGTTTGGTAAAAAATCAAAAAGAACAGGAATTGAATAATAAAGAATGAAATTCAAAATTTCAGACGCTTTGAATAGTGCATAAAATTTTATACGCCGTGGATTTCTATTGGAAGAATTGCGTGGTTTAATTTTACTCAAAATGATATCGATCTCGGGAATATAGTTTTTAATATTCCAATCGCCGTTTTTATGAAACCAAAACTTCATAAATTGCTTTCCGGCACCAAGCAGACCAGAATGCATATATTATGGGACAAGACACGTCGATAAATCAAGTAGAGGCAATGAAGACAAGTTGGATTGGCCTTTTACTCCTTTAACATAATTCTTACGCTCTCGATGATCCCTACGCTCTCGTTCAGCTTTTTGTGCTTGTACTTCCATTTTTTCATGCGTTCGCAAAGGACTCATATCGTTTTGGAAAGCATATACACGGATGCTCCTTTTCCCATTGACTTGTACACACCTCCGGGTTCGTATTTCACAAATGTTGCACCCAAATTTTCCATTGAAATTGATGATATTCTGTAGCTGCGCACGGGCTGGAGCATCGGCGATGAAAAGTGGAGCGATGACTCTTGTGATAATGATCTCTTTTGTGACTGGATTTTCCCATTGAAAGCCTTCGTGATACAATTGTTGCAGCTTTATGCAAAAAGGCTGTAAAAAAGTATTCATTAAAGGTTTGTGTTCCTTATCATACCAAAATTCTATCAGGATAATGTAATTTCCACGCAACTGCTTCGGTAATTCCGCAATCATCCCCATCAAAGGCCAGTGACTCACAGAACTTCCAGATAACGATATACCGTCCGTGTTAAGAATTGACGTTACATCATATTGATTAGTGTCAGTGTGTGAGTCATCAAGTTTGACGTGTTCTCGCTCGCTGCAATTGTTGGTCATATTTTTGAGGAATTGAGGTAGTTTAATGTATTGTTTCGTGTCTCACTGAATTCAGAATCTTTCATTCTGTGTTTTTATCAGTAAATTGTTCGGGACATTTCTATTTATGGTCTGTTTTTTGGCAAGTTGCTTTGTGTACTGACTTTGTAGGTTAGTTGCATTGGGGCTGTGGCTGCTGACGTTTGTGTGCGTGATATCGCTGTTACCATCTGCCGCTGGCTTTTTGGTTTTCTGACTTTTTGACTCATACTGTGCCTCCATCTGTCAGTGACTTGTGCCACCTTTTGCCGTCGATAATTGCGGCGTTCAGTTGAGATGTCGTGCATATTGTGTTTTGGGGTTATTGAGGAGGCGAATCATATGATCCGGTCTGGCGAGGATTGTGTGCTTAAGCATAAGTTTCATGTGGCCTGTGTCAAGCTCAAGTATCATTGTGTTGATTCAGTTAGTGCTGCATCGCTTGTCAAGAAAATGTGTCCTGCTTGTTTTGAAGCTGAGTTGGTCTCTTCTGTATCTTCGCTGCATTTGAGCCTCGCCAAGCTGGACAAGTTAGACAAGGTTGATGCGCTGGATGGGCTTGAAAAGTCTGTTGAGGTGTTACTTCGCAAGGTGGATCAGATTGATGTGAAGCAGGTTGAGCTGGGTCAGCAATTTGTCGGTTTGGAGCATCGTGTTGCAAAGCTAGAAGAAGCTGGTCATTCGCAGGCTGTGGCGGATATGTCCGAAAAAATTCTCAAGACTGCTGAGGCTATAAACAATTGCGATTTTGAGCGTCGTGCTCTTCAGATTGAATCCAGCGCGCTTGCCGATGAGGTTGTGGTGTCTGGCTTATTGGAGTCACCTGGTCAGGTTCTCAAGGAAGTTGCAGCCAACTTAATGGAGTTTCTCAATGCTCCAGTGTCTAGTGAGTGTGTGAAAGTTGCAAGGAGGCTTGGCAAGGTGATTGTTAGTGGGCAGCAGCGTCCGCGTCAGCGTGATTTGCTTCTCAAATTTAATTCCGCCTCTACTGTTGACGATTTAATGGCCAAGATCAAGAATGTGCAAATTCCTGGGAATGCTTCGGTTGAACTGCCCAGTTTCCCTACTGATGCTGTGCGGTTGCATCGAAGGCATCCATCGTCATTATATACATTCAAGCAGCAAATTCTTCGTGACTTCAGCGTGTTAACTCCAACGAATGTGTGGATAGCGTCCTCGTGGTTATCGAAGGCATCCATCGTCATTATATACATTCAAGCAGCAAATTCTTCGTGACTTCAGCGTGTTAACTCCAACGAATGTGTGGATAGCGTCCTCGTGGTCGTGGAGTGGCAATTTATGTTAAGACTAAGCTGTCATCGAGGCTTGTTCTGCGCTCATGTTATATCGAGAACAAGACTGAATATCTACTGATTAAAGTTTATCAGATTGATGTGAAGCAGGTTGAGCTGGGTCAGCAATTTGTCGGTTTGGAGCATCGTGTTGCAAAGCTAGAAGAAGCTGGTCATTCGCAGGCTGTCGTGCTCTTCAGATTGAATCCAGCGCGCTTGCCGATGAGGTTGTGGTGTCTGGCTTATTGGAGTCACCTGGTCAGGTTCTCAAGGAAGTTGCAGCCAACTTAATGGAGTTTCTCAATGCTCCAGTGTCTAGTGAGTGTGTGAAAGTTGCAAGGAGGCTTGGCAAGGTGATTGTTAGTGGGCAGCAGCGTCCGCGTCAGCGTGATTTGCTTCTCAAATTTAATTCCGCCTCTACTGTTGACGATTTAATGGCCAAGATCAAGAATGTGCAAATTCCTGGGAATGCTTTGGTTGAACTGCCCAGTTTCCCTACTGATGCTGTGCGGTTGCATCGAAGGCATCCATCGTCATTATATAAATTCAAGCAGCAAATTCTTCGTGACTTCAGCGTGTTAACTCCAACGAATGTGTGGATAGCGTCCTCGTGGTGGTGGAGTGGCAATTTATGTTAAGACTAAGCTGTCATCGAGGCTTGTTCTGCGCTCATGTTATATCGAGAACAAGACTGAATATCTACTGATTAAAGTTTGGAGTTCTTCAAGGTACAAAATTTTGTTTCTGTCATCGAGGCTTGTTCTGCGCTCATGTTATATCGAGAACAAGACTGAATATCTACTGATTAAAGTTTGGAGTTCTTCAAGGTACAAAATTTTGTTTGCTGCAGTTTACAACCCACCTCTATCGGATTCCTTAGACTCTTCTGAGATGGAGCTAGATAAAGTTTTCTCTGAGTTCTTCAAGGTACAAAATTTTGTTTGCTGCAGTTTACAACCCACCTCTATCGGATTCCTTAGACTCTTCTGAGATGGAGCTAGATAAAGTTTTCTCAGTGTATAAATGTGTCATTGTCATGGGAGATTTTAACATTGATATGTGTGTCTCTAATGCCAAGTCTGAGTGCTTCTTGGACTTCTGCAATGGCCTCGGGCTTGAGTTAGTGGTTCATTGTCATGGGAGATTTTAACATTGATATGTGTGTCTCTAATGCCAAGTCTGAGTGCTTCTTGGACTTCTGCAATGGCCTCGGGCTTGAGTTAGTGGAGTTTCGTCCTACACACCACACTTCGAGTGCGCATAGGTGGATTGATCATTGTTTGGTGAATGATCTGGATCTTATATTATCTTCAAGGCAATCGTCAGGGCCTTTTTGGCGGATCACGACCTCATTTCGGTCATGTGGATTGATCATTGTTTGGTGAATGATCTGGATCTTATATTATCTTCAAGGCAATCGTCAGGGCCTTTTTGGCGGATCACGACCTCATTTCGGTCATTTTGAATTTTCGAGTTCCGTGTGATAAGCGTAAGGTTTTGTGGAAGCGCAACTGGGAAAGAATTGATGCAGACCAGCTTCATGTTCTCTGCTCAAAGTTGGATTATCCAGCAGTATCTGATTATGGGACAGTTGATGAGCTTAATGCTGATCTGCATGTCCTGATTGGGGATGTCATTGACACTGTCGCGCCACTGAGGGAGGTTGTTGTGCGTGAGCAGTCAGCGCCATGGATCACTCAAGACATCAGGGCTATGCAGCGGCGTCGATCAAGACTTTACAGGATCTTTTGTCGTTCCGGTTTTGCGTATACGGAATATGCTAATCTGCGTAAATTAATTAAGTCAGGAATTACAATTGCTAAAAGACAGTACTTCAGTATGCGTGTGAGCTCATCTAAAAATTCCAAGTCTCTCTGGAATGATTTCAGAAATCTCGGCCGAGTAAAGCGTCATGATTCTGCTGTGTCGCCTGACATGGACCTATGTGCGTTGAATCAATTTTTTGTGAACTCTGCGATTATTACTATAAACGTTATTAATTATGATTTCTTGCATCGCAGTGGAAGCAGTCGTACGTCGTGCCTTCGCCTAAAACGCGACATCCGCAAGATTTTTCGGATTTATAGGCCTATTTCCCTTCTTTGTGTGCTCTCTAAGGTCTTTGAAAGATGTGTTTATGACCAATTGATGGCGTTTGTGCTTCGAAATGGTATTTTTGATTGTTTTCAAACTGGATTTAGGCCGGGTATGAATACTCAGGATGCGCTGCTCAGGCTTTGTGATGATGTAAGACTCGGTTTTGATTTATCCAAGATTACGATTGGTGTATTTTTTGACTTTACAAAGGCGTTTGATTCAGTGGTACATGAAATTCTATTATTTAAGTTACGGTTAATGGGTTTTACGGGCGTGTCGCTTGAATGGTTTCGCTCGTATTTGTCAGGCCGTCAGCAGGCGGTTTGTATCAGCGCGACTGGAATTGCCTCGTCTTGGGCTAATGTTGTAAAGGGTGTTCCTCAGGGGAGTGTACTGGGACCTCTTTTGTACTCACTGTATGTTTCAGATTTGCCATCATTGTTCAATTATTGCAAGCATTTGTTTTATGCAGATGACCTGGTTATTTATGTGCAGTGTGATCCTGGTGAGATTTTTGATTACGTAGATAGGCTTAACAATGATGTACGTGCTATTGCCAAGTCGTGCGACGTAAATGGTCTGAAGCGTAATGTTGGTAAGACTAAAGCAATGATTTTTGGCAGTCACCATCGTATTGATACTAACTTTTGTAGGTTGGCGCCGAAGGTTGTCGTCAATAATTGTTCGATTGGTGTATTTTTTGACTTTACAAAGGCGTTTGATCCAGTGGTACATGAAATTCTATTATTTAAGTTACGGTTAATGGGTTTTACGGGCGTGTCGCTTGAATGGTTTCGCTCGTATTTGTCAGGCCGTCAGCAGGCGGTTTGTATCAGCGCGACTGGAATTGCCTCGTCTTGGGCTAATGTTGTAAAGGGTGTTCCTCAGGGGAGTGTACTGGGACCTCTTTTGTACTCACTGTATTGTTTGTATCAGCGCGACTGGAATTGCCTCGTCTTGGGCTAATGTTGTAAAGGGTGTTCCTCAGGGGAGTGTACTGGGACCTCTTTTGTACTCACTGTATGTTTCAGATTTGCCATCATTGTTCAATTATTGCAAGCATTTGTTTTATGCAGATGACCTGGTTATTTATGTGCAGTGTGATCCTGGTGAGATTTTTGATTACGTAGATAGGCTTAACAATGATGTACGTGCTATTGCCAAGTCGTGCGACGTAAATGGTCTGAAGCTATGTGCAGTGTGATCCTGGTGAGATTTTTGATTACGTAGATAGGCTTAACAATGATGTACGTGCTATTGCCAAGTCGTGCGACGTAAATGGTCTGAAGCTTAATGTTGGTAAGACTAAAGCAATGATTTTTGGCAGTCACCATCGTATTGATACTAACTTTTGTAGGTTGGCGCCGAAGGTTGTCGTCAATAATTGTGAGCTTAATTATTCTGATTCAGTAAAGTATCTGGGTGTCATGCCGGATAGTAGGCTTTAATTGTCGGAGCATGTAAATGATGTGTGTAGTAGAAGTATGCGCATACTTGCGCAGCTTGAGATGAATGGTGAGATCTTCGATCTGACTGCGCGGAAAAGGCTTGTTGTTGCGCTTATTTGGCCGCTTTTTGATTACTGTGCTGCTGATTTCGGTGATCTGCCTGCGTGCAGGCAGTTGAGATTGCAAAGAAAGTTGAATGTTGAATGCTTGTGTGCGTTTCGTCTTCATTCTTAAGAGACGCGATCATGTAACGCCTTACTATAAGGATCTTGGCTGGCTCACTCTGAAGCAAAGACGTTCTTTTTTCTACTGTTGTTTAGTTTACAAGATGATTCATTATGGTTTTTTGTCTTTGTTTCATAATGACTTCAGTTTACTACAGCCGCGCTCTAGAAGAGGTAATGCTCATCAGCATATGTTTATTTTGCCTAATTCTCATGGAGCAAAATATGATCACTCATTTGTTGTTAGTACGATAAGGGAGTGGAATGGCCTGCCTGCGAATATTGTAAATAAAGCTACGTTTGAGGTGTTTCGTTCCTCGTGCTTCGGATATTTTCTAGATCATGATTGTTAACTAATTAAATAAATAAGTTGGCAATGTATGGTATGCTTTTGTTGGATATCTTAGTATGTCAGTATGCTATATTGTAATATATGAATAAATGTAAATATTATTACTTTTTGTATGGCCGCAAGGAGCAGTAGCTCCATGGTCAAATAAATGATATATAATAATAATAATAATAAGTAGTACGATTGAGCCGGGTATATTCGGAACCGTCAGTGATATCTGATATGAGGCCTTCTTCATGAGCAGCGACACAGAAATTTCTCTGCAAGATGGTGGTTTTCAAAGAGATCCCTAATCTGATCTTCGAGATAAAATTCAAAAAAATGATAACGACTGACAATAGTCCTGCATGACTCACATTGTTGATTATCTTCTTTGTCAACGCCATGATAAAATAAACAATTTATACAGTGAAAGTGACGCGGAGTCTCGCACGGTGGAGCAGCTTCCTCCAGGTATTCGAATAAATAGTATAAAGTCTTCGGCATTCTATTCCCTTCAGGGAGCACAAACTGCAATAGTTTAAGAATTTCTTCAAGAGCTGATTTCGAAAGCTTCTTTCCAAGATATAAGTCCATCAGTTTGAAAACAGCCTCTGACACAGTGATTCTTGTGTTCTTGTGCAACAAATCTTGTTTCAAATTCTCAACTATTGTTGAGACACTTTCTTCATCAGATAAACTGTTATTCTCGGTAACATTAATTTCAGTCAGATGAACTACTATCATAATACATAGCCTCAATATCCTGGGCTACAAATTCTTCAAGGTGAGCATAAATCGGTTGTAAGTTCCTTGGATTGTTTTTCTTATTTTGGTTCCACCGTTGCAACGTTGTTCGTGGTATCTACATTGAGGCAAAATAAATTATGAAATTTTTTAAAACTATATTTTACTATTTTCATTGAATGAACAGAAAAAACATTTTTATTTACAATTATGGCGGTAGTGTTAATAATGTAGCAAAAATAAAATTCAATAGAAAATTTTATAGTCACCGGTACACGTGGATCATATAGCCAGCGTTCGTATTTTGTACTATAAATAGGTTGTAACAGGTCTTTTTTTTCGAGCAATGCCGTTCATTTTTCTCCAATAATAAGTTGTCAAAATTTCGTTGTTTAGTTTTTTCTTCAACGTGTCAGTTCGTTCTCCCAAACAAACGGTGTGGACATTCCACAATCCACATCGCGACATGTATATATGTGAGTGTATGGGTTCGCTTTTATACACAGCAGAGACGCGTGCGTGCGTTGTCATGATTTTATTTTAATAATTTTATTAACAATTTTAGTAATAATTTTGTAGTGGCAACGCTTGCTATAGAGAGATCATCAACCACTGCCGACGTGATCATGTGACTTGGTTTGAGCAAAAAATATAAATTATATTGCTTAACATTTTATTTTTCTGAAAAAATGACGGTATTTTTTTTTATTACGGTTGAAGACGACAAATCACATCATATTGTCCCCGAGGATGATGTGTATGGAAGTGGGGTGTATGGCGGAGGAAGTAGAGTGCGTTTCGACATAGATGAAAAAACGTGCGCCTGGGATAATGTAGTCATGAAATCAGGTGAGTGAAATGATTTGTTGCTTATTTCACGTTCGATATTTATTTTGAAATTGCGTTATTGTCGCATGCATTGAATTTCTGCTGTACATTTTTAACGATTAGCTTTTCAATATTTTCTTTACCACCGGTGTTTCTAACCTCCAATTATATACAATTTGCCACGTGCAGTCGCATATTCAATTAACATAAATTCTATTCTTTGACTAGCGGACGAATTCTCTTAAAGCAAAAGATGAAAAAATTAAATGGATTAAATCGACTAAAGGAAAATGAAGACCGTGCGGGACATTCTGGTGATGAGAGGAAAAATGCGATGGATAGTCCTGGAATAAACAACAAGAGGAAGCGAGAGATAAAGAAAGTCGAAAAATATTCTCCCGGCTACGTTTTTGCTCAACATAGTAAAAAAAACAGAAGAATGCTGAGGTGAGTTGTTGATTGAAATTATGGGGCTTTAAATCAGCTGAGAATGTAAGATAAATGACTCAGTGATTATTGCAGCTCATGATAATTGTATTTTTTAGAATTGTTTCTTAAATCTAAAATTGATTTTATGGGTTGTATGAAAAACTATGACGAAAATATTATTTTATGTATTGCAGCGATCTAAAAATAGTTGCGATCAGAAAATTACAGACAGTATTGCTACACAGAAAAAAGTTGATGACCTAATTAATGCAAAAAAAAGATAGTGGGTCGCGAGGGAGCTAAAAAAATTAATGTATCGATTATATCCAAATTACCATCTCCAGTTACGAAAAAGGTACGAATAAAGTAGATTTATGATTGACATGTACTATATTAAATAGTAACTCACGAATTTGTTCATTTTACAGGATAATACTCGTCATCGTCGTGCCGATGCTGCAACTTTGAAGAGCCTCAATCCAAGGTTCCCTCCACCGCATCGTGAGAAAACAAAATATAAAGCATCGATAAATGATTCGTCAACTGCGACTTTGCCATCGTCTGGCTCGACTTCACGCAGCACAAAAAACATTCACTCCATCAATTTTGATGCTCGACGAGATTAAACATCTACTACTACACCATCAACCAGCAAGGCTAGCCACGAGGATGAGCATAAAATAACTCAACAAGACGACACTTTGGCGGAGGACGATGATGCGTCGGGTACTACACCATCAACCAGCAAGGCTAGCCACGAGGATGAGCATAAAATAACTCAACAAGACGACACTTTGGCGGAGGACGATGATGCGTCGGGAAAATCTGACACCAGTTCAGAAGCAGAGGAACAAACTGTACAAAGCGACAGTGAGAGGGAACAAAATAACTACGAGAGTGATGAAAATCGCATTCAAGATAAATCTGACACCAGTTCAGAAGCAGAGGAACAAACTGTACAAAGCGACAGTGAGAGGGAACAAAATAACTACGAGAGTGATGAAAATCGCATTCAAGATGAGGAACAGAAGATTCATCTTCCAAAGTCGATAAAGCACGAGCAGCTTTATGGCAAAAGCTACGAAGGAGATACTGTAAGATGTAAATCGCATTCAAGATGAGGAACAGAAGATTCATCTTCCAAAGTCGATAAAGCACGAGCAGCTTTATGGCAAAAGCTACGAAGGAGATACTGTAAGATGGTCCAAGGTTGGTGTACGAAAAACTGCTCAAAACCTTAAATCATAGTCTAAAAAAAAAAAAATGGTCCAAGGTTGGTGTACGAAAAACTGCTCAAAACCTTAAATCATAGTCTAAAAAAAAAAAAAATGGGGTATTTGTATCCCGCGTATACCCACGCTTAGTAGGTTTTTACGCGTGTTCCATGGCGATCGAGCTACATTGGATTTTCTTACAAAAATTAAGTAAAAAAAAACTGCTCTAACAAACGTGAATGAAATAATAATAAAAAAAAATGGGGTATTTGTATCCCGCGTATACCCACGCTTAGTAGGTTTTTACGCGGCTTTTTGCTTTCGTATTCTTTCGTATCGTTGTCTGCCTTTTTAAGATTTTTCTTGTATTTGTATCCCGCGTATACCCACGCTTAGTAGGTTTTTACGCGGCTTTTTGCTTTCGTATTCTTTCGTATCGTTGTCTGCCTTTTTAAGATTTTTCTCCGTAGCTAACGAAAAGATCCTCACAGAATTAGAGACCTTCGTATCTCTATCAAGAGAATGGTCAATCTTGAGATCCTTCGCAGCGCGGAAAAAAACCTGCCCCAACTGAGGCGCGATCCCACGTTGCACCGAGTCGCAGCCGCATGGTCTTGACCACTGTGCTACGCGCTCGGCTTAAATCATACTCTATTTTGACAACTAAAACTTTCTAATACGATTCTGTATTTGTTTTGTTTTAGATTTTAGTGTTGAATATGGGAAGGAACAACATCGGAAAATTCCATCTACTGCTGAAATCAACCGTTTTATGACTCTGAAACTTGGCGAGTTGAAAAAAAATATGTCTACTCTTAGACTAAGATTAAATATATCACAAAACTTAAAAACATGTGCAACCAGTAAAATTTTACATTGTAAGACATACATGTGTTCCAAAAAAGTATAAACTTAAATTAAGAACTGTGTGTGTTACATATAAATAAGTATATTTGCAACATGACAATTGGTGATAATATTGAAATAAATATTGATCCTTAAAAATTTCTTGTCCGACAGATTCATTGCGATCTATCTAGATCTACTAATATTTAACTTCAATTGATCTAATTAGGTCTAAACCTTTAATTTCTCAAATGGATCAAAACAGATCTACTTTGATCAAAATAGATCCGATTCGCTGTGCCCAATTTTGATATCTGGATCAAATTTGATCAAATTAGAAATAATCTTTTTTCCCGGGAAGCTTATGATCATGCTCAGTATTAATTTTTGTCACGAGGAGAAATTTTTTTTCATTGGCAACTGCCTTGACGCATGGTACGGAACAGGTGTACATGTGTCTGAAAATAGAAAAAAAAGGATTTTTCACAGAAACATGAGCCATTGTTGGGTACAAAATAAAAATGAAATTTACACTTACTTTGTGGATTGATTTTTTTCCCCCTCGGCGCATAACGTGGTGACCTCACACGCTTATAGCTTATCTTTTTATATATTGATTCCTCTGGCCGGCCCTGTTTTGTTAAATCCACTGTGACGTTATTGCAAAAATAGTTTTTCAATTTTTTGGACGATCCTATACGAAATTGGTGGCCGTTTCCGCCATTTGCGTGGATTCTCCAATCCTTATAGGCCTCATCAAATTCGGTGAAAGAATAATATTTATCGCCCACGCTTGATAGCTTTTTAGAGACCCGTTCAGAACTCATGATGATGCAAAAATCGCTGTTTATCGATACACAATATAGTAATACTTTTCGTGCAAATACTCGTGCCGGTCTCACCTTCTACCGTATATTTCGAATTCACCGAATAATCCAGTGATGTAGATGAAAAAGATGAAGACTGACAAACGATAATGCTATGATATAGCAGATACTTAGCGGATCAATGACACGAAAGATACTTGTGACGCCAAATACCAATGAGGGATTCAACTTTTCCTTTATGATAGTTGAATATGCTTCTAAAGCGCCGGTAAAGCAGATTTGGATTGTGGCAGCACTATTCGTAAAGTATATTGCATCACCTGCAAAGCGATATGTTTACTAGTATACTGTTTACGCTAGAAGTATTCCTTTATTTGTAACTCTGTATAGCAGCTTCCATTTGCTAAAGTTATTTACACGTTACAGCGTCCTGAAAAATTCAGAAGTAAGTCACCAACGATTTTTATCATTGTATAGAATAATCACGCATGTTGTATATTTTTTCTTAGAAACAATCATCATGAATAGCTTAGTATCAAACACGGTTGAAGACCCTCGAGTAGGCATGAAGTTCGACACCATTGCCGCCGTTAAACAGTATTTAAATTGCCTAGGAAAGTGTCGGCAAGAAGTGTATTCTATTGAAAACAGCAAATGCATCAGTTCATCGGACAACGAGGCTTTTGAGAAGTTGCGGTACAAGCACGTCGATTGGTGGTGTGCTCATGGTGGGACAAAGTACCGGCCACAAACAACATTCCAACGGAGAACAAAGTATGTTTGATATTTATTATTGGCAATTTAATTTTTTTAATTTAATTAGTTAGATTAGTTGGATATCTTGTGAATGATTTTTGAAGTGAAACTTCTTTTGGCGCGGGTGTAAATGGAAAAATCCATTGAAAAAGTGAAACGGAAACCCGTCACGAGCGTTACATAGCATATATATATATACTAGCAGCCCAGCCCGCTTCGCTGGGCACGTCCGAAAATAACTGAACGATTTTTTCGTATTTTGGCAGAACCTGAAAATCTACAAATGTGACGATTAAAATTTTTTATACCATTTGTTGATTAAAAATTCAATTTTTTGCGGTTTTTTGGCGTCTACTTGGCTGTAGAGACTCTAACTCGGTGAACAATGCGTCTTTAGACTTATTCTAATGTGAGAAAGGTAGAGCAATTCTGTTCATCGCGCCCTAATCGATTTTGAATTTTTAAATATCATTTCTTTGTAAAAAATTCAATTTTTCATGGTTTTCTTGGTGTTCACTTGGCTGTAAAGTCTATTGCTCGCCGGACAATGCTGTTATGGATCTATTTTGACCTAGAAAACGCGAAACAACTCTGTTTGGCATCCTCCAATTGATTGAAAAATTTTCGTTATCATTTTTTTATTGCAAAATCCAATTTTTTGCGGTTTTTCTGGTGTCCGCTCGGCTTTAGGGTCTACTGCTCGGTGAAAAATTACATTTCACATCTTTATCGCGATTTTCAGCTATTATCTTTGAAGCTAATTATTTCAACGCTTGATGGTAAACAATATTTTTTGTTTTTCTATCCGGAGAGAAAATGAACAAAGCCGATGGTTTACCAACTCCTGAAGAGAAACACGATAATTCTAGATCGATTCCACATACTGCCAACGATTGGCCTTGCGATTTATTAATCGTCATGGCAAATGCAAGTCGAACTGGAAATTGGATCCTCTAAAATTGAAACGATAAATCCGTAGGAATCATCGGTATCCTGGGAATTAAAACGTCCTCATTTTTGAATTTTCCTGTGATTATCGTTGCTTCAATTAAGTTGTTCTATAGTTTTTTCACAGCGAGCCTTGTACCGTTGCACGATTTTTGGTTGGTTTAAGTTACGTAGCATGATTACTACTAAGCCAACTTTCAGTTCTAGATTCTGCGGTGGTATACCTTGTATATCTAAAGAATTCAGAAATTCAATAGGGTAGTTAACGGCTTCATCCGGATCGGTAGTGCTGTCGATTGACTTGAATGAATATAGTTGACCGGCAATTCGACTCTGTATTTTACTATTTAAATCATCGACGTTCTTATTTCTGGCTTCTAAAATAGCTCTTTCGCTCAACCATTCTGATAATTCACATCAATATTAGGAAACACTTTCTAAATTAATTGTTCCTTTGATTCTGTGCATGTACAAAAATCCTGCGGAAACGAAATGAGGCCAGTAGATGCGTCAATCGGAATATCTCCATTTCCAATATCTAACAATTGCTTCGAAAACACTTCCGCTGAATTGTCATTTTGTAACCGAACTCGCATATTGGCGGTCAACTTAATAGTTTTTACATATTTCCATAAATCTGATGATTTTAAGCAAGCATTTAACTCGTCAACTGCTGTTGATCTTGGAATCACGGGTAAGGTTTGGCGAAAGTCACCGGCTAGAAGAATCGTTGTACCCCCAAAACGATTCTGGTTACTGCGCAAATCCCTTAATGTCCGCTCGAGAGCCTCTAATGCTCGTTTGTGCGCCATAGTACACTCATCCCAAATAATTATTTTACAAATTTGCAATACTCTTGCCATTGCCGATGTTTTAGAAATGTTACATGTTGGAATATCTATCGTTTGCAAATTCAGGGGCAGTTTAAATGCAGAATGAGCTGTTCGTTCTCCTTCTAACAATGTAGCAGCGATTCCTGATGATGCTACAGCCAGTGCAATGTGACCTCCTGCTCGTACATATGCCAAAATCAATGAAATTAAAAACGTTTTGCCGGTCCCACCAGGTGCATCGACGAAAAAAATATCTCCATTATTTTTATTGATTGCATTTATCAAAGTGTCGTACGCAGATTTTTGTTCCTGATTTAATAGTGGGACTTTTGATCGTATCAATTGGTTTAAAGCATCTTTATCATATTGCTGCTCTCTTTCAAATTCTCGAGACAATGCGTCATGCATGACGCGATTCGGCGCTGGCATTCCTAAATCACGCAACATTTTGCTGGACATCATTACACACAAATCTTCTATTAAAATTAACGCCTCGTTGTAGATCACTGCGGTAAATTCTAGTTCGTAATTCGCTGTTATTGTGCGCACTCGATGCAGAATATCTTCAGTCATACTATCTATCTGTGAAGTAAACTCGTTGTCCGTTTTCCAATTGGACAGCTAAATGGGTAACAGTAGGATAACGTTCGAATTTGCACCCCAAACAATTCAAAATCGCGTTTATCGCGTTTAAAAATCGAATTATGTGAATTAAATCGCCGAAATCACCGAATTTTTTTTATTGGATTCTACGTCGAAAATATAATATATATGCAAAATATCGTTGAAAAACATCAATATCGAATTACATTTTAATCGTGCCTTCTTTTTTCGTTACAATGGATTATTTATAACAGCTAATCTACCTTGAAAGTTGGGTTGAAACCGCTCTCTCCAATTACATTCGCCCCAAATGATGTCGTTTGGAAAGAATTATTGTATCTTGGAATATTCTGTAAAAAATGCCTTGATTGAGTTCCTTGATCAGATAGCAATGATGTCAGTGGTTCTGGTAGCGGCAATAATTGTGGTAATTTAACTTTTCCGCTTGCACAACATAAACCTGGCGGCTCATGTGTAAATCTCAATGCATCACAATATTGACAGACAATGTTCATCATTCCAATATCGACCAAAACGTCAGTAGCGTAGTTGATTGTTGGATTGTACTTGAACGCCAAACGTTCGTACTGAATTCTCCTTTCAGGCTGTCCATTTTGTTGTCGTGCCAATTTCCTTAGTTTTTACCAAAAGCTGTGCGTGTAGAATTTGATTCCTTCCTCTTCTGTGTATTCATATGGTGTCGTGATTGCGCATTTTTTATTTTATTTTTTTCTAAACGTTGTGCACGTTCTTCATCAGGTTCTTCATCCGCTCGATATCGATGCATTCGATTAGCATTCCGGGTACGACGACCGATATTTCGACCACGTCTTGCCGGCATCTATAAATTTTAAAAACAACAAAACAATTCAACGTGATGTTAGCTGTTAAAAATCTCACTATCAAACATGTCACTATCACTTAAATAACAAATCTTGGCGGGTGTGAATCAACATTTACAATTTATCTTACTGCTATCAAAGGCGTAGCCTTTTAATAATGAGTTTTACCATCGATTTTGCTAAAAACCTCGTTCACCGCCTTATATACCCGCATAAAAAATTAAGGTAGACGTCAGACGTAGAGACATTATTCATAAATAAAATTCATGCGGTTAAATTTTGTGGTTAAAATTGGCTTTGTGTTTTTGCAGCTTTAGAGGATATATTAAGAGCATCATAGGTGTAAGAGAAGGAAGGGGAAGTGAACAATTTCATTTCATATTCAGTGAAGGTTTTGATAATAATTTTCGGATCATTTTAAAAAATCCTTGCAACGACATTTTCCACAAGATATCAATTAATCAGGTGCAATATTTCAGTATTATTTTTTCCTTTGAACTATATGTGTATTTATTCAGATATATTCATATATATTTTATATTTATTTATTTGTTTTATAATGTAAATATTTTATTACATATATAGGTATTGATTTATTTTATTATTGTAGATTTCATATGTATTTATTAAGATATATTTATATATATTTTTCATTTATATATTTATTTGTTTTATTATGTATATATTTTTTATATTTATTTATTTTATAATATACATATTGTTGTATATGTGGTGACGTTACTTTCGTACCGCCACTGGTGCACAACCGGTGGAGAGTGCTCTAGGCAGTGGAGCACTGGAAAAAAGGGGGAAAAATAGATGCCAGGACGAGGGAAAATATTTGCCAAGGAAAGCGGCAGCCCGGCCAAGGTAGTTAGTCGGGTAACTAGGTGTGGAGAGTGCTCTAGGCAGTGGAGCACTGGAAAAAAGGGGGAAAAATAGATGCCAGGACGAGGGAAAATATTTGCCAAGGAAAGCGGCAGCCCGGCCAAGGTAGTTAATCGGGTAACTAGGGTCCGACTCCCCCGGAGAGGTTCACCGAGGAAAATCCGGAGGTGCAGCTGAGATGCTGCCGCTCCAGGGAGGGTCAGAGGGGTGGACATTGTGTAACTAGGGTCCGACTCCCCCGGAGAGGTTCACCGAGGAAAATCCGGAGGTGCAGCTGAGATGCTGCCGCTCCAGGGAGGGTCAGAGGGGTGGACATTGGGTCCGGCGACGGCTTTGGGGTGGCAGACCTAGGGGAGGAATTAACCCACCCTAGGGAGCCAGGGTTAACACAGTCCTGCCCTAAGACCAAGGAGAGGATACCAAGGAAACTCTCCCCGTTGCTTCCGCGATGGGTCGGAAGGAGGCGCAGAGATCGGCCCAAGGAGGGGGGAGAAGCAATGCGAACGAGGGAGTCGAGCGAGAGCTCTACTCTCCCCGTTGCTTCCGCGATGGGTCGGAAGGAGGCGCAGAGATCGGCCCAAGGAGGGGGGAGAAGCAATGCGAACGAGGGAGTCGAGCGAGAGCTCTCGAGGAGAGCGGGAGTTCTGTGATGGGTCGGAAGGAGGCGCAGAGATCGGCCCAAGGAGGGGGGAGAAGCAATGCGAACGAGGGAGTCGAGCGAGAGCTCTCGAGGAGAGCGGGAGTTCTGCGGTGTGGAAGTTCGGGAGGTGAGCGAGAAGAGAGACGTGGAGGTTCCAGCCCCGGTGTGGAGCGTGTATACTCCCCGGGAGAGTGATACAGTGTGGAAGAAGAGTACACAATGGTCCACGCGACGTGTTTGTGATAAAATAAACAGTTTAATGTGTAATTATTGTTAGTTACTACGCACCCAACCCCACTCTCCATAATTACACCCCTGAGCAGCGGCAGGCATAGGTCGCACCTCGCCTTCCGTCCTCCGAGTCCTGTTATTGTTAGTTACTACGCACCCAACCCCACTCTCCATAATTACACCCCTGAGCAGCGGCAGGCATAGGTCGCACCTCGCCTTCCGTCCTCCGAGTCCTGTAACCTGTGGTCATGGGTAAGTTACGTTTATTGATTTAGGTTTCCGATATTCGGGTTTGTCAATTCCCGAGGACAAAAATTGGCTGGCGCCCTCCAGGGACTGCAGTGTCGCACCTCGCCTTCCGTCCTCCGAGTCCTGTAACCTGTGGTCATGGGTAAGTTACGTTTATTGATTTAGGTTTCCGATATTCGGGTTTGTCAATTCCGGAGGACAAAAATTGGCTGGCGCCCTCCAGGGACTGCAGGTGAAGGCATAACAATCAA
Organism: Macrocentrus cingulum; assembly: GCA_002156465.1. NCBI lineage: Eukaryota > Metazoa > Arthropoda > Insecta > Hymenoptera > Braconidae > Macrocentrus > Macrocentrus cingulum. The sequence goes on along the minus strand of MVJL01012026.1, from coordinate 20,506 downwards.
CGGAGAGACGGGGCGAGTGCGACATGCGAGCCGTCCCTGAGCGGGAGTCTAAAAGCGGGAGTCTAAAGATATATTCTATGCAACGCTTGCATAACAATCAACGGAGAGACGGGGCGAGTGCGACATGCGAGCCGTCCCTGAGCGGGAGTCTAAAAGCGGGAGTCTAAAGATATATTCTATGCAACGCTCGTGACGGGTTTCCGTTTCACTTTTTCAATGGATTTTTCCATTTACACCCGCTGCGGGAGTCTAAAAGCGGGAGTCTAAAGATATATTCTATGCAACGCTCGTGACGGGTTTCCGTTTCACTTTTTCAATGGATTTTTCCATTTACACCCGCACCAAAAGAAGTTTCACTTCAATAAGCCCCCCGCTCTCTTTATCTTAATCTGATGCGCTTGAGCTTCACTTTTTCAATGGATTTTTCCATTTACACCCGCACCAAAAGAAGTTTCACTTCAATAAGCCCCCCGCTCTCTTTATCTTAATCTGATGCGCTTGAGCATTTCAGACGATCAATTTTTTTTTTCCTAATCTGTTCGTCTGCCCTGGGTGCAGGGCCCGATATCAAAGGCTAATACTCTTAATCTGATGCGCTTGAGCATTTCAGACGATCAATTTTTTTTTTCCTAATCTGTTCGTCTGCCCTGGGTGCAGGGCCCGATATCAAAGGCTAATACTCTTTAAGGTCATTTGGTTGGGTCTAAGGTACCTTCCATACCTCAAACTGACGCGCTCGAGAATGCTCGAAAATTCTCCTTTTCGGCTCCTCAACTCCAACGGATGTTAAACTTGTGTTGGGTCTAAGGTACCTTCCATACCTCAAACTGACGCGCTCGAGAATGCTCGAAAATTCTCCTTTTCGGCTCCTCAACTCCAACGGATGTTAAACTTGGCAGCGAGAGCGTTGGCAGTTTCATTCCTCACTGTAATCTAAAACAAAGTGATAGATTATGTACTTTTTTTTATAACTCGATAGCTACGTGAGATAATGAAAAATTTTATGAAAGTCGAATGATAGGGATTTTAATTGTCTACAAGAATAGTTAAATACATTTTTTTATCTTATAACTCGATAGCTACGTGAGATAATGAAAAATTTTATGAAAGTCGAATGATAGGGATTTTAATTGTCTACAAGAATAGTTAAATACATTTTTTTATCCTTCTTTGTTTTTGAAATATTTTTTTTATAAATTCTAATGAAAATTTCATTCATTATAAGTTCAGGCTCGTTTTCAGGTACCTCCGGAGGAAACCCCCATGGATGCAGCACATACCTTTTTTTTTTATAAATTCTAATGAAAATTTCATTCATTATAAGTTCAGGCTCGTTTTCAGGTACCTCCGGAGGAAACCCCCATGGATGCAGCACATACCTACTGCAAGATTTAATACAAAATTACCCCCTGCAAAACTTGCAAAAAAATACCCAACGATGCCTTTCCGATTGTAAACCCCCATGGATGCAGCACATACCTACTGCAAGATTTAATACAAAATTACCCCCTGCAAAACTTGCAAAAAAATACCCAACGATGCCTTTCCGATTGAGTGTAGCGTCAAATATGCCTTCCCTGCCCCATCTTGAGTTAAATTCAGTACAGTTGTTTCAGGTTCTGTTAAAAATACCCAACGATGCCTTTCCGATTGAGTGTAGCGTCAAATATGCCTTCCCTGCCCCATCTTGAGTTAAATTCAGTACAGTTGTTTCAGGTTCTGTCAAAAGTTTGGACCCAGCATAGCCTGTCCAGGCAAGCATTACTCGATGCTCCATCAGCTGAAAGTAATCAAATCATTTGAGAATCATCTTTCCACCCAGAAACCGGATTTCTACTCTCTTATCACCGAATATGCAAATACAATATACTTAAAAATACGTTTAAAACGAATTTACCTGATGATTCATTAGCATCATCGCCCCCGACAGCTAAACAATCACGACGGTTTTCAGCGTCCGTCTCCATCAAATCACGCTACAAATATTCGTACTCAAGATATCATACGTCTTCTGTCTTCCAGAGGCGTTGAATAATATACCAACCGTTGCTCAGAGTAAGATGTCACTGATGTTGTTCACAACCCGGTTCATGCTTTAGAAAAGTGAAACAACGTCAATGCCGAGCTTGCGGAAAGGGACAAGTTTAAATAATAATACGTTACGGCGGAAAATCATGTAAAAAACGATAAAAAGAGATCAAGAACTTGAGATGCCATTGAAACACGTAATTCTGCAGTGATTTTGCATGCCGGCCGCTTCGACATTGATCAGTAAAGTCTTGACCTCAGGCTTATGAACGATAGCTTGGAAGTGTTCTTAAACTAAAAGGCGGTGGAATAAATCAACTTTGTTGATTCGCCGGGTTCCCTGTTTGTATCAAGTCTGCCAGAGGCGTTGAATAATATACCAACCGTTGCTCAGAGTAAGATGTCACTGATGTTGTTCACAACCCGGTTCATGCTTTAGAAAAGTGAAACAACGCCAATGCCGAGCTTGCGGAAAGGGACAAGTTTAAATAATAATACGTTACGGCGGAAAATCATGTAAAAAACGATAAAAAGAGATCAAGAACTTGAGAGAATCAATGCCGAGCTTGCGGAAAGGGACAAGTTTAAATAATAATACGTTACGGCGGAAAATCATGTAAAAAACGATAAAAAGAGATCAAGAACTTGAGAGAAGTCAGTTTTAGGGCTGGAGACCAAGCTGACTGGTAGCAACAAGAACGATAGCAACATTAGTAGCAATAACAGCTCGCAGAATCAGTTTTTTCTCGCAATCGGAATCCATTTTTCGTGTAGATGCAGTCACAATAGTCGTCAAGAACGATAGCAACATTAGTAGCAATAACAGCTCGCAGAATCAGTTTTTTCTCGCAATCGGAATCCATTTTTCGTGTAGATGCAGTCACAATAGTCGAGGGTAACATCAGCAAGAGCGAAATTTGAACGCAGATGTGATTATTATTGCTGCTGAGATGCGGAGATTACTATCTAGGGAAATGAGAAGAGAATTTTCTCATTCACTATAATGATTCTGACAAGTGTTCCATTATATAAATCTCATATCGAGTAGGAACACGGATTTTCGAAACGTTTATCACGGGAACTAGATTAAGTCAACCTTAATAAGGCATGCCTTTTATTTGCCAGATAGGAACCTTATCGGGCGTCGGGTACCTACACCCGATCAAATTTCGACTCGGTCGAGTAGGAACACGGATTTTCGAAACGTTTATCACGGGAACCAGATTAAGTCAACCTTAATAAGGCATGCCTTTTATTTGCCAGATAGGAACCTTATCGGGCGTCGGGTACCTACACCCGATCAAATTTCGACTCGGGCAATGTAATATTATGCGATAATTTATATTCTGACAAGTGTTCCATTATATAAATCTCATATCGAGTAGGAACACGGATTTTCGAAACGTTTATCACGGGAACCAGATTAAGTCAACCTTAATAATGCATGCCTTTTATTTGCCAGATAGGAACCTTATCGGGCGTCGGGTACCTACACCCGATCAAATTTCGACTCGGGCAATGTAATATTATGCGATAATTTATTATCTTCACGTCCAGTCAGTTCGATCGTTAAATTAAGGAAACTGTACCTACACCCGATCAAATTTCGACTCGGGCAATGTAATATTATGCGATAATTTATTATCTTCACGTCCAGTCAGTTCGATCGTTAAATTAAGGAAACGGATCATCGCTTTAAAGTCATACTTGTTCGGGCAATGTAATATTATGCGATAATTTATTATCTTCACGTCCAGTCAGTTCGATCGTTAAATTAAGGAAACGGATCATCGCTTTAAAGTCATACTTGTAAGAATTTAGTTATAGCAATATTGATGTTTAATAAATATTAGCTATCTTTACAAAAACATTTTTTATATATTACTGGAAATAAAAAAAGATAATATTTCACTATGGTGTTACATTCCCACGACTTCTCGTCTAGAATATAGATAAAATAATATAGTTCGTAGTATTTGGCTTCGATGCTCAATCTATAGTCAGCATCGCAGTCTAAACGTTAGCTTACGACTTCTCGTCTAGAATATAGATAAAATAATATAGTTCGTAGTATTTGGCTTCGATGCTCAATCTATAGTCAGCATCGCAGTCTAAACGTTAGCTGCGTTATCACGGCTCGGGTGTTGTGTGTTGATCCATGCGACGTCCGGTGGTCCACCGGATTGGACAACCAAAGGATACGAAAATCGATGTCGATGGGACCCACAGCGTGGTCCCTGCAACTGCCTACGCACAGTAATGTGGCATTAAGCGTCAAGTTGAGCACACGGATAATTACTATGTTAATCGATGTCGATGGGACCCACAGCGTGGTCCCTGCAACTGCCTACGCACAGTAATGTGGCATTAAGCGTCAAGTTGAGCACACGGATAATTACTATGTGCAGAGATCACACAACTTTTACGAAATTCGCAAGGGTTTTTTCGAGGAATCAGCTGCTTTTGACTAAGCGTCAAGTTGAGCACACGGATAATTACTATGTGCAGAGATCACACAACTTTTACGAAATTCGCAAGGGTTTTTTCGAGGAATCAGCTGCTTTTGACGAAGTATGTGGTCTAGCACACGGATAATTACTATGTGCAGAGATCACACAACTTTTACGAAATTCGCAAGGGTTTTTTCGAGGAATCAGCTGCTTTTGACGAAGTATGTGGTCTTGCGTTTGGCGGACGCATAGCCGTTTTGGCCATTTTTTATATTGTAACACACATTTTTCGGCGATGGGCCAGAGGTTTTTGCTTGTCAAAAGCCCTGTTTGCGTTTGGCGGACGCATAGCCGTTTTGGCCATTTTTTATATTGTAACACACATTTTTCGGCGATGGGCCAGAGGTTTTTGCTTGTCAAAAGCCCTGTCTTGTATGAATTAAATACGCATTCCTGGCCGCGGTGTAAGTGTGAGTATGTTCCAGTGTGCAAAGCACTTTTTGCTCTTTTTGCCGCAAAACAGCGATAGTCGCTGTGCAGCAATTTCTTTTTTCGATCTACTCGACAGTCACAATCAACTTTTTTGTTAATTTTCTTATCATTACCGTTTGATTTTGTTTCTCCCGATGTAATATTCGCTTTATTTGAACGATACACCTTGGTAGAATCTGCTCGTGAGCGTGTGACCTTGGCCGTCGAATCTCCTCCGTAATTCGGAGACCGCGGAGTCACAAGTTATAAACAAATTTCTAGATATCCATTATCCTAGCTTGTAATTGCACGTCAGGGAGATAATGATACATTCCTCTACACAATAGAAAGAAAAACCAAAATGACTGCCGTTTTTCTAGATATCCATTATCCTAGCTTGTAATTGCACGTCAGGGAGATAATGATACATTCCTCTACACAATAGAAAGAAAAACCAAAATGACTGCCGTTTTGGGTGCAGGTTATCCCGCGTTGCTGGTACTTTTCGCTTGCGAATACATTTGGGATACGATTGTACAATAGAAAGAAAAACCAAAATGACTGCCGTTTTGGGTGCAGGTTATCCCGCGTTGCTGGTACTTTTCGCTTGCGAATACATTTGGGATACGATTGACTCGAAAATGGGGAAGAGTAAGTCAATTGTTGTCGTGGAATCGTATAAAACAAAAAGGCACGGCGAAATTGTCCAAAGTGGCGATGAATTAACGTTTACTCGAAAATGGGGAAGAGTAAGTCAATTGTTGTCGTGGAATCGTATAAAACAAAAAGGCACGGCGAAATTGTCCAAAGTGGCGATGAATTAACGTTATTTTGATGCAATCGTTCAAGTAAATTCTATTATATTCAAGTAACAGCACCATTTGGTGTTTTTGCTAGAATAATGGATATTGGGAGCAAATATGTTATTTTTTTGAACCTCAATTTTTCTCAAAACTGAAATAATGATATAACAGCACCATTTGGTGTTTTTGCTAGAATAATGGATATTGGGAGCAAATATGTTATTTTTTTGAACCTCAATTTTTCTCAAAACTGAAATAATGATAATGATGAATAGTAAAATTCATTGATGCCTAAAATTATATTATAGGGCTCATGATGTCCATCAACATTGCTAAGATATCCAACATTGGAACCCAACTAATCTATCCTTTACTTAAATTCATTGATGCCTAAAATTATATTATAGGGCTCATGATGTCCATCAACATTGCTAAGATATCCAACATTGGAACCCAACTAATCTATCCTTTACTCAGAATTTCAAATAAATACATTTTTTAGAAATTTGAGTTTTGGGATGGTCGATTTGTCGTGCGCGATGTGTACGCGCAACCAGAATATTAGGGTTCCGCTAGAATTTCAAATAAATACATTTTTTAGAAATTTGAGTTTTGGGATGGTCGATTTGTCGTGCGCGATGTGTACGCGCAACCAGAATATTAGGGTTCCGCGTACAACAAAACACCTATTGGCGACATCGATACCCGGCATCCCCACGAGAGAGATGTATGGGTACCAACCCTAATCAAGCCTCCATTGTGCGACTTTTCATGATTTCTGGGGACTTTTGTGACCACTGAGAATCACCATGAGCTGTAGGTCGTCACCATTGAGCCTCGACATTGCTAGGCTAATTACAATTATAATCATTTTTCTCAATATTATCATCACAATCGTTGCTAATGCTAATGTAAATAACTTCACATTCGGTAATACTTACTGCTCTTGCTTCATACCCTTGTACCTGATATAGTCGAGACTGTTGAAACCTTGATAGCAACGAGTGGCAGCTCGGTTCAGGCGTTTCGGTAATACTTACTGCTCTTGCTTCATACCCTTGTACCTGATATAGTCGAGACTGTTGAAACCTTGATAGCAACGAGTGGCAGCTCGGTTCAGGCGCGCGAGCTAGGCTGCTCGCTCTCCTCTTGCCCCTCTCGAGCGGTGCTCTCGGGCTACTTCGGCTTGCCTCGGATAGGGAGACATCGGATAGGTTTCATGAGAAAATGGCGGAACTATTAACATTCTAATACTTACTGCTCTTGCTTCATACCCTTGTACCTGATATAGTCGAGACTGTTGAAACCTTGATAGCAACGAGTGGCAGCTCGGTTCAGGCGCGCGAGCTCGGCTGCTCGCTCTTCTCTTGCCCCTCTCGAGCGGTGCTCTCGGGCTACTTCGGCTTGCCTCGGATAGGGAGACATCGGATAGGTTTCATGAGAAAATGGCGGAACTATTAACATTCATAAAGTTACTAATGTCCTACTTTCGACTAAGAAAAAAATTCGGACTCGTGCAATGCGATTGTCTTTTAATTGTATTAAAGTATTATTAGTTTTTAGTGCTTTTGTGTATAAAACACTATGATAAACGGAGCCATTATATTTACATCGCCTGAAAAAACGACGTTCATACCCTGATACCGTTGAAGCATGAGATTTATCGTCAATCAATAAAACTCCGTCGTTAGTATGAACATAATTGGTGGACACTTCTCGCCTTTTATTGAGCATTGATTTGCAAAAGACCCAAGAAGGAATATTCGGTGCTGTACGTAATTTAGTTTCGAAAGAATTTATTTGTAATGTTCGGTTTGTTATTTGAGATAGAACTCGTTTTGGGTCAATTATATATTTTTTTAATTCTCCAATATGACTATTTTCATACCCTTGTACCTGATATAGTCGAGACTGTTGAAACCTTGATAGCAACGAGTGGCAGCTCGGTTCAGGCGGGCGAGCTCGGCTGCTCGCTCTTCTCTTGCCCCTCTCGAGCGGTGCTCTCGGGCTACTTCGGCTTGCCTCGGATAGGGAGACATCGGATAGGTTTCATGAGAAAATGGCGGAACTATTAACATTCATAAAGTTACTAATGTCCTACTTTCGACTAAGAAAAAAATTCGGACTCGTGCAATGCGATTGTCTTTTAATTGTATTAAAGTATTATTAGTTTTTAGTGCTTTTGTGTATAAAACACTATGATAAACGGAGCCATTATATTTACATCGCCTGAAAAAACGACGTTCATACCCTGATACCGTTGAAGCATGAGATTTATCGTCAATCAATAAAACTCCGTCGTTAGTATGAACATAATTGGTGGACACTTCTCGCCTTTTATTGAGCATTGATTTGCAAAAGACCTAAGAAGGAATATTCGGTGCTGTACGTAATTCACTTTCGAAAGAATTTATTTGTAATGTTCGGTTTGTTATTTGAGATAGAACTCGTTTTGGGTCAATTATATATTTTTTTAATTCTCCAATATGACTATCATAGGCATAAGCCGACGTAGCCCACAATGGGCCACTCCTCTTTACGCTGTCGACTACGTGTAACAAGGAATGAACATTGAATTTCACAAATATAAAAGGATCAAGTTCACACTTTACAAGATCATCCACAAAAATATTATCTGAGAGAAGAATATAGACGCTCCTAACAAGCAATATATATATATATATCCAAAACTTGATCATCCAGGATTCCTAATAAACAGGGAACGCTATTATACGGGAGCTATGATTTCCACTCGGTTGCTTTCGATTTTGATATCGCCGGCTATCGTGAATATCACAAATTGAATTGCTTTTGTTCCTTCATTGGCGAATTGATTTATTTTATTTCGGATGAATTTATTCTCGAGAAATAGACGTAACTGATATTTTATGTAGACTCCTACGGAGAAATTCTCTGCTCATTTAGGGGCAGGGACAGCCGCTCGGTCCGTGCGTAGCTCGGGTGATCACCCAAGCTAAGCGCGATTGAGTATCACAAATTGAATTGCTTTTGTTCCTTCATTGGCGAATTGATTTATTTTATTTCGGATGAATTTATTCTCGAGAAATAGACGTAACTGATATTTTATGTTGACTCCTACGGAGAAATTCTCTGCTCATTTAGGGGCAGGGACAGCCGCTCTGTTCCTTCATTGGCGAATTGATTTATTTTATTTCGGATGAATTTATTCTCGAGAAATAGACGTAACTGATATTTTATGTTGACTCCTACGGAAAAATTCTCTGCTCATTTAGGGGCAGGGACAGCCGCTCGGTCCGTGCGTAGCTCGGGTGATCACCCAAGCTAAGCGCGATTGAGCGCGGTCCGTAACTTAAATTCTCTGCTCATTTAGGGGCAGGGACAGCCGCTCGGTCCGTGCGTAGCTCGGGTGATCACCCAAGCTAAGCGCGATTGAGCGCGGTCCGTAACTGGTTGGGTGACCACTTAGCTGCGCGCTGGGCTCGAACGGAGGTCACTGTGTAGCTCGGGTGATCACCCAAGCTAAGCGCGATTGAGCGCGGTCCGTAACTGGTTGGGTGACCACTTAGCTGCGCGCTGGGCTCGAACGGAGGTCACTGTGCCAAGGCGTGGTTCGAAGGATCCAGTGATCGGAAATAAATGAAAAATTTATCTCCGACCAATTATCTATTGTATCTTCGGATCGACCATTCCATTGGAAAAACTCTGCATTATTATCAAATTGTCTTCAAACTCATAATCGCTGCTGCTTCCGGAAGAATTTCAGCTATCGTCGTCGAATGCAGCCGGATTTTGGTCTTCAATATCATCCTAGTCCTCCGAAACAGTACTCATAATCGCTGCTGCTTCCGGAAGAATTTCAGCTATCGTCGTCGAATGCAGCCGGATTTTGGTCTTCAATATCATCCTAGTCCTCCGAAACAGGTTCATCTGTGTATCTACAAAAAATATTCAGGAATTATTTCCTGTCGATTTTATTATGCCATGGTATACATAATTCTTTGAATGACAAACATTTTCAATGGAGAAAAAACCTATCTGCGTATCTACAAAAAATATTCAGGAATTATTTCCTGTCGATTTTATTATGCCATGGTATGCATAATTCTTTGAATGACAAACATTTTCAATGGAGAAAAAACCGCTCAAGGACTAAAAATTATGTTTTACCATACCTAGAACACATTTCCTCGCTGATAGTCATAATTCTTTGAATGACAAACATTTTCAATGGAGAAAAAACCGCTCAAGGACTAAAAATTATGTTTTACCATACCTAGAACACATTTCCTCGCTGATAGTATGCTCTTCATCGGTTGCGCTGGAAAAATAATTATCCCAATCATTCGAATTATATTCCTGTGATGCACCGGTTGCAGATTTATGTCTTTGAATAATCTCCGGTGAATCATTACGTGTCTTGGAAAAATAATTATCCCAATCATTCGAATTATATTCCTGTGATGCACCGGTTGCAGATTTATGTCTTTGAATAATCTCCGGTGAATCATTACGTGTCAACGGTATACGGGAACGACCTGAATGTCACAATGGTGTATTAATTCATATATACTCTACTGGTTCAACGATGAGATAAATACTCGAGTCTTTTTTTGCCGATCTTGTAACACGCTAACTTCAGGAGCAAGGCAATCAATAACACGTATAGTCAAAGACGCTTATCAGTAGTGGCCATCTGATGTGTCTTTTTAAAACTGTTGCGGCTTTTTAGAAACTCTGAAAAACGCTTAAACTAGTTGCCGATAAGTAATCGCTTATTCTTACATATAAATACCATCAAATCGATCCCACATTACGACTTAAATAGCCATGATAGTATGGATTTCTCTGATGATCCTGCTTATTTGGCAAGAAAGAAATCTCAAGACATAGAGTGGTTATGGTTCAGAAAAATTGACAAATAATAATCAAGAAATGTCTCGACTCAACGCTCTACAATCATCCAGAATATAAGTTTACTATCTGAAGGTCCGCCATAAGTATTAACTAGTATTATGGATGATTCTGTCACAATTTGAAAATTTTTAAATCAAATAAAAAAATTCAAAGCGATAAGTTTCTATTTATCGGGGTTTACCTTGCACTTCACGGGCCGTCTATTGTTAAATAGTACTTTGATCTGCAGTGGCGTTTGTTATTGCACTAATATCATCCTGTCCATTTTTATATTATCCTCATTTTTTTTTCAGCGGCGGTTCATAATGCGCCATGGTTATACCCTCTCGGAACCTGATAGCAAGACTCTTCCCTGTTTGAGAAATCGAATGGAATACCATTTTATCTTATTGATTCTTATGCAATATAAATGGAAATTGATGCGCCGAATTAAATGTATCAATATCTTCTCATCGAAATTTTATAAAGAAGAATGAGAATTAAAATTCTGATAGAATTAATGTATTATTTCTATCGGTGCGAATGAAAAACTGATACAGAACTGCAGATGAATCAGAATGACCAGACGTTGATTTTTTTTATAAGAACGTATCAGAATATAAAAATATTTATTCCTATGAGAAAAAAGAAAGATCAGCGTGACAAGCATAGGTGGAGTGTGTTTGCAGTGCATCGGGGCACAATACGGAATGCATTCATCGTTCACCTATAGGTATTCTCAGCGTATACGAAAATTAGCTGCCAATGGAATTGCCACAAGAATTAATCTAAAAGTGTGATAATTTCAGGAAAGCCAAAGCTGTATCGAGGGGAAACTCGCAGAGAAACCATTTCTAAAGGAGTTAACAAACGATTTGACAGAAATTCTGAAGTTAATACACGTGGATTTGTGTGGGCCCGTGCCAACAGATAGTTGGAAGTGGACGGTACGTACTTACTTTAATCGATGATTATAGTCGACATGTTTTCATGCATTTGTTGTCAAAAAAGGCAAAAACGACTGCCAACAGATAGTTGGAAGTGGACGGTACGTACTTACTTTAATCGATGATTATAGTCGACATGTTTTCATGCATTTGTTGTCAAAAAAGGCAAAAACGACTGAGGCGATAATGGGTTTCGTCAGAGGGATAAAAAATTAATTGGGGCGCGTTTGGATGAGTATGCATTGGTAGACTATTCTCAATTATCGTAGGGTTGTCATCTGCTCGAGAAAAACACGGGCAAAATTATTGTTAGAGAAGATATGAAATTTCTTGAGAACGATTTACAAGGTCGCTGGAATCTGAAATTAAATGAGAGTAAAGGAGAAGTTAAACACGGGCAAAATTATTGTTAGAGAAGATATGAAATTTCTTGAGAACGATTTACAAGGTCGCTGGAATCTGAAATTAAATGAGAGTAAAGGAGAAGTCCCAGCCAATTCAAATTTCGAACAAGAACTGGGATCAACTGACAATAATATTTAAGGTCGCTGGAATCTGAAATTAAATGAGAGTAAAGGAGAAGTCCCAGCCAATTCAAATTTCGAACAAGAACTGGGATCAACTGACAATAATATTGTTTATATTACTCATGATTCGTCAGAAGAGGCAAACAGAATTCCCAAGGTTGCATGAGAGGAATTTTCGAACAAGAACTGGGATCAACTGACAATAATATTGTTTATATTACTCATGATTCGTCAGAAGAGGCAAACAGAATTCCCAAGGTTGCATGAGAGGAATAATTTTTGCTTGAACTGGAAAATCCCTGAGCGCATGATGGCAATTTTAGTGACGAGTAGGAAGACAGCCCACTGGTTAAGCGTAATGGAGAAAATTCTCAACGGCTGACGACAAGTTGGATATTGCTCGTGTCATTGATGGCAATTTTAGTGACGAGTAGGAAGACAGCCCACTGGTTAAGCGTAATGGAGAAAATTCTCAACGGCTGACGACAAGTTGGATATTGCTCGTGTCAATCCAGCGATGACTGATTTATATCCATACGATGAAATTGAAGACCAGGCCTATTGCCTGTACGGTGTAGGAAGACAGCCCACTGGTTAAGCGTAATGGAGAAAATTCTCAACGGCTGACGACAAGTTGGATATTGCTCGTGTCAATCCAGCGATGACTGATATATATCCATACGATGAAATTGAAGACCAGGCCTATTGCCTGTACGGCCGAGTGAAAGCTCCCCACTGCCTCACCACTGTCACGTATAGCACAAATGCGGCTCCATTTCTCTTGGTACGTATAAGACCAGGCCTATTGCCTGTACGGCCGAGTGAAAGCTCCCCACTGCCTCACCACTGTCACGTATAGCACAAATGCGGCTCCATTTCTCTTGGTACGTACCTTACTACAGTTGGTGGAGGATGAAGTCGAGTGAAAGCTCCCCACTGCCTCACCACTGTCACGTATAGCACAAATGCGGCTCCATTTCTCTTGGTACGTACCTTACTACAGTTGGTGGAGGATGAAGGGCTCGAAATATTCATCGGCGGTTGAGCCTCTCACCAAGAAGCGGTACGTGGACGATATTTTCAGCGGTGCTGATGACATTGATGCTCTCCAACATCAAGCTGAGCAAGTCGATAATATTTTCAAGGCGGGCGGCTTTCCTCTGGCCAAATGGCAGAGTGATCATCGGTGCTGATGACATTGATGCTCTCCAACATCAAGCTGAGCAAGTCGATAATATTTTCAAGGCGGGCGGCTTTCCTCTGGCCAAATGGCAGAGTGATCATCCGGATTTCCACTACGGCGGCGCGGTAGACAATAGACTTGCCCAACCAATCTCTTTTAAGAGCTGTAAAACGAAAGTGTTGGGTCTCACCTGGTTTCCAGCTTCGGATCAGTTCGGGTTTTCGTCGTCAAAATCATCTGGGTCCAGCACTACCAAACGGCGCATTTTGTCGGAGGTCGCGCAAGTCTTTGACCCTCTCGGACTTCTCTCTCCCGTGGTAATTCGGGCAAGATGCTACTGCAAGAGCTGCGGCTTGAAAAACTGAGTTGGGACGAGGAGTTATCGCCAACGGTGACCTTCAAATAAGCCACACTGCGGGAAGAGCTGTCAAGATGCTACTGCAAGAGCTGCGGCTTGAAAAACTGAGTTGGGACGAGGAGTTATCGCCAACGGTGACCTTCAAATAAGCCACACTGCGGGAAGAGCTGGCTCAACTCAAAGAAATACGGATTCCTCGATGGCTGCGGATGCGGAGCCACTTTGTGATAAAATTTCACGGTTTTTTGGATGCCTCTCAACTTGCAATGGCTGGGATTGTCTTCTGCCGGATATCTTCGACCAAGGGACTTTTCGGTCACTGGTGTGCTCAAAAATAAAGATTGTTTATCGCCAACGGTGACCTTCAAATAAGCCACACTGCGGGAAGAGCTGGCTCAACTCAAAGAAATACGGATTCCTCGATGGCTGCGGATGCGGAGCCACTGTGTGATAAAATTTCACGGTTTTTCGGATGCCTCTCAACTTGCAATGGCTGGGATTGTCTTCTGCCGGATATCTTCGACCAAGGGACTTTTCGGTCACTGGTGTGCTCAAAAATAAAGATTGTGGATGCCTCTCAACTTGCAATGGCTGGGATTGTCTTCTGCCGGATATCTTCGACCAAGGGACTTTTCGGTCACTGGTGTGCTCAAAAATAAAGATTGCGCCTTTGAAACGGCTCACGATCTCTCGGCTGGAGCTCTCGGCAGCACTAATACTCGCAAAATTGGTCAAACATGTCCCGTCCTCACTCAACATGGTTGATGTGAAGTGCTTCCTGTGGACGGACTCATCGGTGACTCTCACTTTCACTAATACTCGCAAAATTGGTCAAACATGTCCCGTCCTCACTCAACATGGTTGATGTGAAGTGCTTCCTGTGGACGGACTCATCGGTGACTCTCACTTGGGTAAAATCTCTCCCGTCGCGATGGAAGGACTTCGTTCGGAACAGAGTCCTCTCCATTCTAGTGCTTCCTGTGGACGGACTCATCGGTGACTCTCACTTGGGTAAAATCTCTCCCGTCGCGATGGAAGGACTTCGTTCGGAACAGAGTCCTCTCCATTCAGACGCTCTTACCCTCGGCGGCCTGGATGCTTGTCCCAAGAAAGGAAAACCCAGCAGATTGTGCCTCTCGAGGACTCAAAACGGATCAGTTCGTGTCTCACCCATTATAGTAGCACGGTCTATCTTGGCTAGGGAGGTCTTCTAACTCTACCCAGCAGATTGTGCCTCTCGAGGACTCAAAACGGATCAGTTCGTGTCTCACCCATTATAGTAGCACGGTCTATCTTGGCTAGGGAGGTCTTCTAACTCTTGGCCTGCCCAAAAATTCCAAATTGACGAAAGTACGGATCAGTTCGTGTCTCACCCATTATAGTAGCACGGTCTATCTTGGCTAGGGAGGTCTTCTAACTCTTGGCCTGCCCAAAAATTCCAAATTGACGAAAGTATTGAGCTGGAAGAACGGCCTGGAGTCACAATGGCGACTGTGACCCGACCTCAGCCGGCCTTTTGGGGCTTTATCAGCAGTTATTCGGATTTGATACGGCTGTTACGAGACACTGCAGTCTTAATGAGGGCTGTAGCTACGTTTGACCTCAGCCGGCCTTTTGGGGCTTTATCAGCAGTTATTCGGATTTGATACGGCTGTTACGAGACACTGCAGTCTTAATGAGGGCTGTAGCTACGTTTAAACGGATTCCAAACTCATCTATGAGGTAATTTTAGGTCCACTAATCATCAAGGCTCACAGAATACGCGGCGCATCCTTTTACATCATTATAGTAGCACGGTCTATCTTGGCTAGGGAGGTCTTCTAACTCTTGGCCTGCCCAAAAATTCCAAATTGACGAAAGTATTGAGCTGGAAGAACGGCTTGGAGTCACAATGGCGACTGTGACCAGACCTCAGCCGGCCTTTTGGGGCTTTATCAGCAGTTATTCGGATTTGATACGGCTGTTACAAGACACTGCAGTCTCAATGAAGGCTGTAGCTACGTTTAAACGGATTCCAAACTCATCTATGAGGTAATTTTAGGTCCACTAATCATCAAGGCTCACAGAATACGCGGCGCATCCTTTTACAAGGGATGGCTTTGCGTCTTTGTGTGCTTCTCGACCCCAGCGGTCGCGAAGCACACCTGGAGGTGATTACAAACAACTCGAAGCACGGATTCATCGCAGCTTTGCGACGGTTCACCGGTCGGCGCGGCAATTGTGCTCATTTGCACAGTGATTGCGGAACAAATTTCGTTGGTGCGGATGCAGAACTCAAGCGGCTTTTTACCTCAAGTACTCGGAAGTTTTAATCTCTGGCGGATAGTCTTACAAAAGATAAGATCACATGGCATTTCAACCCTTCTGCTGCGCCACACATGGGCAGTAAATGGGAAGCAGCAGTCAAGTCAGTGAAATATCATCTACGGCGAACAATCGGGAAAGTCAGCTTGACTTATGAGGATAGTAAATGGGAAGCAGCAGTCAAGTCAGTGAAATATCATCTACGGCGAACAATCGGGAAAGTCAGCTTGACTTATGAGGAGTTGACTACGTTGCTCATCCAAATTGAGGCTGTTCCCTACTCGAGACCACTCGAGCCTCTCTCAGAGGATCCAGACGACCTCGAAGTGCTTACTCCTGGGCATTTCTGTTGCGGCAGATTTCTCATCACGGTTCCGGAGCCCTCGCCACTCGATCTCAACACGGCAAGGTTGTTTCGTTGGGAGTTTATTCAACAGCGGCTCCAGTTGTTGCGGCAGATTTCTCATCACGGTTCCGGAGCCCTCGCCACTCGATCTCAACACGGCAAGGTTGTTTCGTTGGGAGTTTATTCAACAGCGGCTCCAGTATTTCTAGTCCCAATGGTCTACGGTGTACCTGCAACGCATGCAGGCCATTTCCAAGTGGCTGTTGTTTCGTTGGGAGTTTATTCAACAGCGGCTCCAGTATTTCTAGTCCCAATGGTCTACGGTGTACCTGCAACGCATGCAGGCCATTTCCAAGTGGCACCATCCTAGGAATAACCAAAAAGTGGGGTCTTTGGTCTTGATCGTAGACCAGCGGTTTCCTCCAGCGGGTCGCCACAATACGGACAGAGAATACAACACTGTAAACGCCTAAAAGTGGGGTCTTTGGTCTTGATCGTAGACCAGCGGTTTCCTCCAGCGGGTCGCCACAATACGGACAGAGAATACAACACTGTAAACGCCGGTGGCTAAGCTGGCCGTTCTACCTTTCAACTCAACGGAGGAGCCCGATGATGTCGTGGACTGCGTCACCGACGGCGGGGAGAATGTTGACGTGGGTGTGCTATAGACGGCAGCACCTCCCGGTCGGCTCTCCGGCGGCCTCGGCTTGACCCGGTGAGCATCGAGTGTGTGCTATAGACGGCAGCACCTCCCGGTCGGCTCTCCGGCGGCCTCGGCTTGACCCGGTGAGCATCGAGGAGGCTCGGCGCATGTTCAATATGGCTACCTGTCTACGGATATCTCTCGCAACGGCAACGTGTTCGAAATTGTAATCGGTTTCCACCACGGCTTTTTCGAGCGGTTAAATCCTATATTTTAAGATGCTACTGCAAGAGCTGCGGCTTGAAAAACTGAGTTGGGACGAGGAGTTATCGCCAACGGTGACCTTCAAATAAGCCACACTGCGGGAAGAGCTGACTCAACTCAAAGAAATACGGATTCCTCGATGGCTGCGGATGCGGAGCCACTGTGTGATAAAATTTCACGGTTTTTCGGATGCCTCTCAACTCGCAATGGCTGCGATTGTCTTCTGCCGGATATCTTCGACCAAGGGACTTTTCGGTCACTTTCGGATGCCTCTCAACTCGCAATGGCTGCGATTGTCTTCTGCCGGATATCTTCGACCAAGGGACTTTTCGGTCACTGGTGTGCTCAAAAACAAAGATTGCGCCTTTGATACGGCTCACGATCTTTCGGCTGGAGCTCTCGGCAGCACTAATGCTCTCAAAATTGGTCAAACATGTCCAATCCTCACTCATCATGCTTGAAGTGAAGTGCTTCCTGTGGACGGACTCATCGGTGACTCTCACTTGGGTCAAATCTCTCCCGTCGCGATGGAAGGACTTCGTTCGGAACAGAGTCCTCTCCATTCAGAGGCTCTTACCCTCGACGGCCTGGATGCTCGTCCCAAGTGGGTCAAATCTCTCCCGTCGCGATGGAAGGACTTCGTTCGGAACAGAGTCCTCTCCATTCAGAGGCTCTTACCCTCGACGGCCTGGATGCTCGTCCCAAGAAAGGAAAACCCAGCAGATTGTGCCTCTCGAGGACTCAAAACGGATCAGTTCGTGTCTCACCCATTATAGTAGCACGGTCTATCTTGGCTATAGCAGATTGTGCCTCTCGAGGACTCAAAACGGATCAGTTCGTGTCTCACCCATTATAGTAGCACGGTCTATCTTGGCTAGGGAGGTCTTCTAACTCGTGGCCTGCCCAAAAATTCCAAATTGACGAAAGTATTGAGCTGGAAAAACGGCTTGGAGTCACAATGGCGACTGTGACCAGACCTCAGCCGGCCTTTTGGGGCTTTATCAGCAGTTATTCGGATTTGATACGGCTGTTACAAGACACTGCAGTCTCAATGAAGGCTGTAGCTACGTTTCCAGACCTCAGCCGGCCTTTTGGGGCTTTATCAGCAGTTATTCGGATTTGATACGGCTGTTACAAGACACTGCAGTCTCAATGAAGGCTGTAGCTACGTTTAAACGGATTCCAAACTCATCTATGAGGTAATTTTAGGTCCACTAATCATCAAGGCTCACAGAATACGCGGCGCATCCTTTTACATGGCTGTAGCTACGTTTAAACGGATTCCAAACTCATCTATGAGGTAATTTTAGGTCCACTAATCATCAAGGCTCACAGAATACGCGGCGCATCCTTTTACAAGGGATGGCTTTGCGTCTTTGTGTGCTTCTCGTGGGGTCGCCAGCGCTTCGTGTGGACCTCCACCAATGTTTGTACTCGAAGCACGGATTCATCGCAGCTTTGCGACGGTTCACCGGTCGGCGCGGCAATTGTGCTCATTTGCACAGTGATTGCGGAACAAATTTCGTCGGTGCAGAACTCAAGCGGCTTTTTACCTCAAGTACTCGGGAGTTTTAATCTCTGGCGGATAGTCTTACAAAAGATAAGATCACATGGCATTTCAACCCTTGTACTCGGGAGTTTTAATCTCTGGCGGATAGTCTTACAAAAGATAAGATCACATGGCATTTCAACCCTCCTGCTGCGCCACACATGGGCAGTAAATAGGAAGCAGCAGTCAAGTCAGTGAAATATCATCTACGGCGAACAATCGGGAAAGTCAGCTTGACTTATGAGGAGTTGACTACGTTGCTCATCCTAATTTCAGAATACGCGGCGCATCCTTTTACAAGGGATGGCTTTGCGTCTTTGTGTGCTTCTCGACCCCAGCGGTCGCGAAGCACACCTGGAGGTGGTTACAAACAACTCGAAGCACGGATTCATCGCAGCTTTGCGACGGTTCACCGGTCGGCGCGGCAATTGGGCTCATTTGCACAGTGATTGCGGAACAAATTTCGTCGGTGCGGATGCAGAACTCAAGCGGCTTTTTACCTCAAGTACTCGGGAGTTTTAATCTCTGGCGGATAGTCTTACAAAAGATAAGATCACATGGCATTTCAACCCTCCTGCTGCGCCACACATGGGCAGTAAATGGGAAGCAGCAGTCAAGTCAGTGAAATATCATCTACGGCGAACAATCGGGAAAGTCAGCTTGACTTATGAGGAGTTGACTACGTTGCTCATCCTAATTGAGGCTGTTCCCTACTCGAGACCACTCGAGCCTCTCTCAGAGGATCCAGACGACCTCGAAGTGCTCCTGGGCATTTCTGTTGCGGCAGATTTCTCATCACAGTTCCGGAGCCCTCGCCACTCGATCTCAACACGGCAAGGCTGTTTCGTTGGGAGTTTATTCAACAGCGGCTCCAGTATTTCTAGTCCCAATGGTCTACGGCGTACCTGCAACGCATGCAGGCCATTTCCAAGTGGCACCATCCTAGGAATAACCTAAAAGTGGGGTCTTTGGTCTTGATCGTAGACCAGCGGTTTCCTCCAGCGGGTCGCCACAATACGGACAGAGAATACAACACTCTAAACGCCGGTGGCTAAGCTGGCCATTCTACCTTTCAACTCAGCGGAGGAGCCCGATGATGTCGTGGACTGCGTCCCCGACGGCGGGGAGAATGTTGACGTGGGTGTGCTATAGACGGCAGCACCTCCCGGTCGGCTCTCCGGCGGCCTCGGCTTGACCCGGTGAGCATCGAGGAGGCTCGGCGCATGTTCAATATGGCTATCTGTCTACGGATATCTCTCGCAACGGCAACGTGTTCGAAATTGTAATCGGTTTCCACCACGGCTTTTTCGAGCGGTTAAATCCTATATTTTCGGCCTAGTCTATTTGTGATAAACTCGCGGATTCAATCATATAATTATTTTCGGACTTTTGCAAGTGAAAGTGCTAAAACATATTAACTTTATCGCAGCTTCCTCAAGCCACGTTGTTCAACGGCGGTGTGACATTTATGATTAATTATTTTCGGACTTTTGCAAGTGAAAGTGCTAAAACATATTAACTTTATCGCAGCTTCCTCAAGCCACGTTGTTCAACGGCGGTGTGACATTTATGATTCTGACAATTCACGTTTTTTCACGGGTTTCTCGACACACACACACACACACAAATATTATCACCATTAAATTAACTACAATCTGTCTTACTATTTTTTAATTCAATGATTGTATATTTTGGAGGTCTCTGCCTGAACAGATGGCATTTTGCCACGCTGTAAAAAAGTAGTTTTATATTATAAGT
>MVJL01012023.1:0-11951 GCA_002156465.1 Macrocentrus cingulum | reverse complement strand
AAAAAAAAAAAAAAAAAAAAAAAAAAAAAAACATTTTTTGTTCGGAATTTTCATTTTTTTCATTTTTTTTTACTACAATTTTGAAATAAATCGGGTAAATAAAATTTTTATACTACCAAATAATGGTAGGATAAAGTTGATATTTTAATATGGACTTTTTTTGAGATATTTTTTTTTGTTTTGTATCGAAATTCCTTAATATTTTTATCGATAAACGAATTAAGCGTTTATAGACTAACCCACTGGCCTGCGAATAACTGCTTTTATTCACAAAGAATTGGTTTTTTTGCCTCTTAACATAACCCGAGAATGAACTGTGTTTGTTGCAACGGTGAGATATTGATACAAAAATTCCCCATTTTCTTTTATTTATTTATAATACTTTTTATTGCCAATATAACATTGCTACGTGTTCGTGAAGTACTTTTTTCCTTTTATTTATTATTAATTAATTTTTTTTTTGTCACATTAAAAAAAAAAAAAAAACGAGAAAGGAGGAAATAGAAGATAATTAAGTGTATTTGTCACAAACACAGTTCGCGCAGATACTTGAATATAAATAGTCACACACTCGTTGCCTCTCCACAACCCTTTACCCCTCCGTTATTTTTTGTTGTTGTCTTTTTTCGATTTCAAGTAGACACACTCAGCACTTGACGTAACTCAAGAGAGCGTGAAAAAAAAAAAAACAATTGTGAAATAATTTAATTCACTGATAAAAAAATTAATAAAATATTATTTCTTTGAACAAAAGAATATATATACATATTTAAAAGTATAAAATTTCGGTTTTCTCGTGTTCTTTTACAGTGACACAGTGAGATGTAATTGTCCTAATTCATCGGACGAGAAATGAGAAGAACGTGGAACATTATTCGTCTCCGTTGCAACAAGCACTTTTTCAAGTAGAAATAATATTAAATTATTAGTTTAAAATTATTAATCATTTATTTTTAATTAAAATTGTACATAAAAATTCAGCAATAAGCTCTAAATCAATTTAATAAGGTGCAATACGCGTTGAAAAAATCGGGTTTAAAATCATGAATTAATTTTTTTTTTTTTTTCAATTAAATAATTATCGAAGTTTTAAGAGTGCAATAAGATTTTTATTTGATTGTTTTTTTTTTTTTTTAATAAATGTAGATAGAATAATTATTTGCGAGTAGGAATTTTATGTGCGAAAATATTTAGAGATTAATTTTTAAGATTTTATGCGCGTAGAGCCTTAGGCTGCTCATAGAGTTCAGTCATCAACAATTATGATGATTTTGACTTGTATATATATTTTTAGATATTCTGTGTCGAGTATGCCATGACGACGACGGTTGTAAATTTAAAAGGCTCTTTGTGAAACTAGTTCCAAAGGCGGGCAGTGTATAACGATTTATATTGACAATTTTTCTTTACAAAAAAAAACAAAAATGTCTGGCATAGTCGATACCTGCAACGTGTTTGTCGCTCTTGGCTTTCAATATTTAAATGATTGTTGACAAAACCTAAACTGTCGACTGCAACGGAGCATCTCTGTGTATATATAATAATCATCAATATTTTATTGATTTAATTGCAGAAAAAACGAACAAAAAAAAATTCTAAATATGTGAACATTAGCTTTCTTATTTTCTGGCATGTATGGCTGCATGTATACAATCAAAACATCACAAACTCTGTGGTAGAATATGTGCGCGAACACATCATCTACGATGCGATTCAAGCAGTATTTTTTTTTTTGTTATTTGCATTGGGAGGAAAAAAAAAAATACAAAAATTTCTGCTCGAACTACAATATTCTGAGGGAAAGTATAATCGTGGGTGTGTTTGTTATGCAAATATATTTTAAACTTTTTTTTTTGTTTTATAAATATGAAAACAGTGAATCTTTTGAATTATTCTATGAGGTATGACCCACAGCATCAGGTTTTATTTAATAAAATTTTTTAAAATTATTTTTTACGTAATTTTAAAGTATTTAAAATTCAGAATAAAATATGCCATTATAATTTAAAAATCTTTAATTAATTTTTTTTATTTTACATTTTTTAAAACTTTTTTTGTTATCTTAAAAGCAATTTTTTTCATTAGAAAAAATTCTCAAAGTGATGTTTGACCATGCCTGATAGAATAATTCATAAAAATTCCATGTCGAATTTTGGGAGTGTGAGCGGGAGTATGCGGGTACACGAATGCCGTTGTTTTCGGATAAATAATAATAATAATAATATTATTAATAATATTTGGGCTAAATTTAATTGACAAATTTGACGAAGCAAAAAATAAAATGATGACACGCAGGGCAAGTTGGCTGCGGGGTCTCCATGGATGCATCAACGCGAGGCAGTGCCGGAGTTTCCGCCGCTTCATGATTCAGCGGACTCTGATTCCGATCGAGATGAAAAGCGACCTCGCGTTTAGGTGCGTTGGGACAGGGGTGAGAGAGAGAGAGAGATAGGCAGTGACAAGATGCAACGGGACATGCATGTGTGAAAGAGAAAAAGAACGTGTGAACGTGTGCTGGGGAACGAGGATAAATCGTCCAAAATTAAATGGTGAACGCACTTTATCGCACATATACACACATTTACACACGAATACACGAAAAATATATCCAGAAAAAAATTTTGTTTAGTCATCGATTATTATTTTATCCAGCAAAATGCTCAATTTGTCGATGACACATTTGTCAAAAATAAAAAACACTTTATATGCGGACAAAAAAAAAAAATTTTTGCAAATATTTTAAATTTTTAAATCACATGTATTATTTAAATTCATGTAATGCGTTTATTTACGTTTTTTATACTCGACACAAAATACGTTGTATTGTTTTTTATATTCACTGTATGCCTAGTTAATGAAATGCTTCCAATCATCTTTCATATTTCGATTTTTTTATCATTTAAGTTTAGCTTCATGTCACTGTAGTTGGGCCATTTTTATGTTCATGCGTATTAAATATACATTGATATATATGAATATAAATATATAAATTTTTTTTTTTCGATAGTACATTTATTAATTTACGCCTTTTTTTATGTTGGAAAATTGTATATGCATGTGTAATTGTGTCTTTACGTTGTAAATCAACAATTTGCATCACGTCATATATTAAAGTTGTTTAGAAGATAAATTGATCTGATGAAAAAATATAATTAAAAATTTTTTAAGTTTAATTTTTTAAGAAAAACTCAAGTTTAAATATGTATTGTAAAATGAAGGATATTTTTATTGTAATAATTTCAGGTTTTTTTCTTTAAAATATGATTTTTTTTTGTACAATTAAGTGGAGTAATTGGATTTATGTTAATTTTAGAATTAATTTAGTCTTTTTCGAGCACGATTCAGTTTAAGGGTTCCTTTAGGGGAACATTGTAATTTTTTCTATCAAATTAATATAAATTTCAATGTTATTAATATGGTAATAGGTAAAAATTTGAGTTAATCAGATCTGAATATCTTCTAATGCACTTTCTAAAGAATCTCATATTTTTTTATTGGTCATATTGCGCCACTAATGCCGGAAGAGTGTATAATTATATTATTACATATATATATATAGTGAGTTTTAAATCGTTTAATTGAGATAAGAAATTTTTTTTTTCTTGGAAAATTTTTGAAGGTATTTACATTTAGAAATCTCACCGTTTTCATGATTTTTGTGGTTTTTTGATGATAACTCGATAAATAAGCAAGATAACGAAAAATCTTACTGAAGATAAATTATTCAGGATCAAATTTACTACAAAAATTGTTTAATAAATTTTTCTGTATCTCTTTTAATTTTTAAGATATCACAATTTTTTTAAATTTTGTATTTTTCAAAATATCTCAAAAATAATGCATAATATCAAAAAATGTTATCTTACATTTTTTGTAGGAAATCAAAATCGTTATCTTTTAACTATTATAACATTTTTCGTTATTTCGTTTATTTATCGAGTTATCAGCGAAAAACTAAAAAAATCACGAAAATAGCGAGATTTCACTAAAAATTTCACTAAAAAAAATTTTTTTTATATGTCAATTAAATATCTCGAAACTATTCGTTAAAACTATTTCAACTTGAAAAAAAAAAAATAACCTTTTTTGGCTGATAAAATGAGGGTTATTCTACTCAAAAAAACGAAAAAGTTGTCACAAATTTGACTTAAATTGTAATTTCCGTTTATAGAATATTTTTTTAAATGTCGGCATTAGTGATACAATATTTTTTTCAAATAGTTAATGTCTCTCATATCATTCAAAACTTTTTTTTATCATGTTCATTCATTCATTTCATCTCTATATCACGTTTAAATATCAAGTATCGATTATTCTATTGCTATTGTATATAAAAAAACTGAGAGAAAAAAAATGTTTTTTAAATTACAACTAAAAGAAAAACCAATTGTAAAACATAAATTCCTTTTTATTTAACATGTACAATTAATTGGGAGATTCTGTTTCTCCTGTTTTTTTACGTTTTTCCCCACTAAATTTATTGTAAATAGAGTCTCACATTATCCTTTCAAACATCTGGCGTGCCTTCATGGCCAAAATGCTATCTGTTTTCAGGAGCTGTCACCTTGAAATCCTTAGAAGATACCTTGGAAACACTAACATTAAATAACAGAAATATGTTAAGCAAAAAAAAAAAGAAAAAAGAAAAAAAAAAAAACTCAAAAAATAAATAAATAAATAAATAAATAAAAATAACTTTACCAATCTCGCGCAATCTGATCACCGTACTAACTGTGATCCGAGGCTCACCATTTACAGTGAGCAATACGAAACTAAGATCGATATTTAATTCATAAGAATTTATGTATTTATCATTTTTTGATACAAGGAGTGATTCATATTTAAAACAAATTACAATCAAAAAAATCATGACTATATGAAAAAAAAAAAAACAAAAACAAAAATTATTCTCAAATTTGTAATTTATTTTTATTGAAACTCTCCTTGTGTCTAATAATGCCGCCTTCCCACTAGCAGTCCCGCAAGAAAAAAAAAAAAAAACCATCTAAACAATGAAGCAGAATAAAATATGAATTGGAAAAATAAGAAACTTGGGAAATGAAGCAATGGTCCTGCGACACAACACTGATGTATACGATTTTTCAACATGAAAATATATATTGTAGCTATACATAGAAATATATAAAGAGGATATAGTCTATAGGCAAATTGTAACAGGCTATAAAGACATCATTTTTAATGGCGTTAAAAAAAGATAAGAAAAAAAAAGCAAAAAAAAAAAAACAAAAAATGTGAATTAGTTGGATTTTAATGCTTGCATTATTGCCATTAACGTGATTATTAAATTTTTATATAATTGTATTATTATTGAATATTATTAATGAGTTCATTGTGATTTGAACTGTTTAATTAATTAATTTAGTTTTTAACATATATGTCAATGTCCGTTATTTTCTTGATTTTAAATTTCTAAATTAATTTAATCAATGATATTATATTGCTTTTTATTGCGTTGATTATTGTATGAAATTGAGATACAAAAAAAAAAGTGACGATATTGCGCCGATCGAACAAATGACGATATATAATTAGTATTTAGAGAGAAAAAAGAAAAATAAAACTTCCTCTTTTATTGTATAATAATGATGACGAAGGCGATAAACACGTTAAGGTGAGTTAACAATTGATTGTTAACAAAACAAAACAAAAAAAAATGTCACAAACGACGAGAGATTGGCGAAAGATGGAATTTTTTAATAATGAGTGAAAAAAAAAATCATGGAAACAATAATTTTATGTTATTGTTGTTAAATTATCTTTGGCCAATACTTTCGATCGATTTTGCGATCAGTACAAGTGCATTTGGCACAGCTAGTATACGAGAAATAAAAAAAAAAGAGTGCTCTCTATTGGACAATGTTTTTCAACATTCTCTGAGTGAGCATCTCTTAGGCACTACCTAACATTAAATAAATGATGGAATAACACAGAGAAGACGATAAAAACAAATTACGTTTAACATTTATGAATTTGCTGTATAAATATATATATATATATATATTATAGATAGATATATATATTCATATTTTCCACCTGTGCAATTAACATCCAATTCCAATTTTTCCCTTTCACATCGCCGTCCCTTTTATCTGGTTACTTTTTTTTTGTTTTATTTTCATTTTATATAAGTTGAGTCATGACGCTCAGCTTATAGTTGTTTAATTTATTGTACACCCTCACGAATTTGATCCGATTTATCTCGAAATTTTGCGACAATTTGAATTATATTATTAAAAATATTTTATTTTCATTATTGATCATGAATTATTGTCATTTAATGGTTCAGAGATTAAAATTGGATTTTTTAATTCAACAAACGAATTGTTTATGTATGGGAAAAAAATTTTTTTTTGTTTAATTGTAGTTGCATTTTATTTCTGGGGTATGTAGATAGTTTTTTAGTTGGATATATTGTAGTTAAAGAACAAATGTTGATGAAAAAAAAAAAAAAACTGTGATGCACCGGATTTGCGGAATGCGTGAGGGTGTGTTTTAATAATTTAAATCGTCGATTTTTTTTTCTCTGTGAACGATATGTGACTTTTAATGTAATAATTATTGAAAAAGATATTTTTCTGTTTATGTAATTAAGTGAAATGCGCGGATAACGTTGAAAGAACCGACGAAATGGTCGCGAAATACTTCAGTATACCACAGGATATCATTGTATCGATTGAATGCATTATGATAAATTCAATAAAAGGCTATAAATGAAGTTATTCATAGTTCTATGTCTCACGAAGCTCTGTTTATCTTTTGTCAATAATATTTCTAGTTTTAAATTTTATTTTGAGTGTAAATTTCGTTATATTAAACAACGCCTGTTTGTAGGAAGCAGTTAAAAAAAATAAAAATTTCACTAAAAAAAATTTTTTTTATATGTCAATTAAATATCTCGAAACTATTCGTTAAAACTATTTCAACTTGAAAAAAAAAAAATAACCTTTTTTGGCTGATAAAATGAGGGTTATTCTACTCAAAAAAACGAAAAAGTTGTCACAAATTTGACTTAAATTGTAATTTCCGTTTATAGAATATTTTTTTAAATGTCGGCATTAGTGATACAATATTTTTTTCAAATAGTTAATGTCTCTCATATCATTCAAAACTTTTTTTTATCATGTTCATTCATTCATTTCATCTCTATATCACGTTTAAATATCAAGTATCGATTATTCTATTGCTATTGTATATAAAAAAACTGAGAGAAAAAAAATGTTTTTTAAATTACAACTAAAAGAAAAACCAATTGTAAAACATAAATTCCTTTTTATTTAACATGTACAATTAATTGGGAGATTCTGTTTCTCCTGTTTTTTTACGTTTTTCCCCACTAAATTTATTGTAAATAGAGTCTCACATTATCCTTTCAAACATCTGGCGTGCCTTCATGGCCAAAATGCTATCTGTTTTCAGGAGCTGTCACCTTGAAATCCTTAGAAGATACCTTGGAAACACTAACATTAAATAACAGAAATATGTTAAGCAAAAAAAAAAAGAAAAAAGAAAAAAAAAAAAACTCAAAAAATAAATAAATAAATAAATAAATAAAAATAACTTTACCAATCTCGCGCAATCTGATCACCGTACTAACTGTGATCCGAGGCTCACCATTTACAGTGAGCAATACGAAACTAAGATCGATATTTAATTCATAAGAATTTATGTATTTATCATTTTTTGATACAAGGAGTGATTCATATTTAAAACAAATTACAATCAAAAAAATCATGACTATATGAAAAAAAAAAAAACAAAAACAAAAATTATTCTCAAATTTGTAATTTATTTTTATTGAAACTCTCCTTGTGTCTAATAATGCCGCCTTCCCACTAGCAGTCCCGCAAGAAAAAAAAAAAAAAACCATCTAAACAATGAAGCAGAATAAAATATGAATTGGAAAAATAAGAAACTTGGGAAATGAAGCAATGGTCCTGCGACACAACACTGATGTATACGATTTTTCAACATGAAAATATATATTGTAGCTATACATAGAAATATATAAAGAGGATATAGTCTATAGGCAAATTGTAACAGGCTATAAAGACATCATTTTTAATGGCGTTAAAAAAAGATAAGAAAAAAAAAGCAAAAAAAAAAAAACAAAAAATGTGAATTAGTTGGATTTTAATGCTTGCATTATTGCCATTAACGTGATTATTAAATTTTTATATAATTGTATTATTATTGAATATTATTAATGAGTTCATTGTGATTTGAACTGTTTAATTAATTAATTTAGTTTTTAACATATATGTCAATGTCCGTTATTTTCTTGATTTTAAATTTCTAAATTAATTTAATCAATGATATTATATTGCTTTTTATTGCGTTGATTATTGTATGAAATTGAGATACAAAAAAAAAAGTGACGATATTGCGCCGATCGAACAAATGACGATATATAATTAGTATTTAGAGAGAAAAAAGAAAAATAAAACTTCCTCTTTTATTGTATAATAATGATGACGAAGGCGATAAACACGTTAAGGTGAGTTAACAATTGATTGTTAACAAAACAAAACAAAAAAAAATGTCACAAACGACGAGAGATTGGCGAAAGATGGAATTTTTTAATAATGAGTGAAAAAAAAAATCATGGAAACAATAATTTTATGTTATTGTTGTTAAATTATCTTTGGCCAATACTTTCGATCGATTTTGCGATCAGTACAAGTGCATTTGGCACAGCTAGTATACGAGAAATAAAAAAAAAAGAGTGCTCTCTATTGGACAATGTTTTTCAACATTCTCTGAGTGAGCATCTCTTAGGCACTACCTAACATTAAATAAATGATGGAATAACACAGAGAAGACGATAAAAACAAATTACGTTTAACATTTATGAATTTGCTGTATAAATATATATATATATATATATTATAGATAGATATATATATTCATATTTTCCACCTGTGCAATTAACATCCAATTCCAATTTTTCCCTTTCACATCGCCGTCCCTTTTATCTGGTTACTTTTTTTTTGTTTTATTTTCATTTTATATAAGTTGAGTCATGACGCTCAGCTTATAGTTGTTTAATTTATTGTACACCCTCACGAATTTGATCCGATTTATCTCGAAATTTTGCGACAATTTGAATTATATTATTAAAAATATTTTATTTTCATTATTGATCATGAATTATTGTCATTTAATGGTTCAGAGATTAAAATTGGATTTTTTAATTCAACAAACGAATTGTTTATGTATGGGAAAAAAATTTTTTTTTGTTTAATTGTAGTTGCATTTTATTTCTGGGGTATGTAGATAGTTTTTTAGTTGGATATATTGTAGTTAAAGAACAAATGTTGATGAAAAAAAAAAAAAAACTGTGATGCACCGGATTTGCGGAATGCGTGAGGGTGTGTTTTAATAATTTAAATCGTCGATTTTTTTTTCTCTGTGAACGATATGTGACTTTTAATGTAATAATTATTGAAAAAGATATTTTTCTGTTTATGTAATTAAGTGAAATGCGCGGATAACGTTGAAAGAACCGACGAAATGGTCGCGAAATACTTCAGTATACCACAGGATATCATTGTATCGATTGAATGCATTATGATAAATTCAATAAAAGGCTATAAATGAAGTTATTCATAGTTCTATGTCTCACGAAGCTCTGTTTATCTTTTGTCAATAATATTTCTAGTTTTAAATTTTATTTTGAGTGTAAATTTCGTTATATTAAACAACGCCTGTTTGTAGGAAGCAGTTAAAAAAAATTTTTTAATAGTAATTTTTATTTTTTACTGAAATACTTTTGTTAATTAATGATTTACAGTAAAGAAATAAATTTTTTTTAATATCTACGATTTTTCAAGTTTACAAATTCGCACGAATTATCAAATAAATTGTCGTTTTGATAAGAAATTTTAGGAGAGATTTTTTTTTATTATTTCACTTTATAAAATAGGATAAAAATGAATAATTCAAATTATTATGTATGATTTTTTTTGTATTATTTCTCAAAAAAATTCTGTTTATTCGGTAAATGAAATTTTCATTATATTTTCATGTTTATTGACGCCTTTTTAGAACAATTACAGGATTAATGGCGCTTTTTTAAATTGTTAAATTGTACATAATGCCAGAAAAAATATATAAGATAGTATATATATATGTATGGCCTTTAAAATGATGTTAATATACTATAGGTAATGCAAGATCCGGATTTTTGAGTCTATCACGTTCATTTATCGGTAAATCGCATCGATACATCTCTCTAATTTTTTTGATATCTCCATCAGAAAATCTTGTGCGCTGGCCGGTTGCGTATTTGGCAATTTCGAACTGAATCATCAAAAAAAAATTTATTATCAGCACGAAAAAAAATATTTTCCAATAAAAATCTCTATGATAAATTAATTTTTTTTTTACCTCAGGCCGGGTTTCAAATGTTGACTGGTTATTTATCGAAGAACCAAGCGGATCAGGATGCAAAACACTGAGAAAATCATAAGCAACCATGCTAGAGTGACGATTGGCGCAAGTTGGTACAGTAAATATCTTCTTATGGCCTGAGTAGATGAATTGAAAAATTCATATTAGTTATAATAATATGAGTATAAATTATAAAAACCGGTATATCGCGTGTCTAAGACGGAAAAAAAAAACATTTAACTTGTTATATCTGGATAAGAACGCGAGTTAGACTAATTTTTATAAAAATCTTTTTTGTAGCTGATAAAATTCTCTTTAGAGGATATCTCTATTTTAAAACCACCAGGTAAGTAATTTTCAATCTACAGATCCATCAGCGGTTGGATTTAATTTTTTTGGTAAGTAAGATGCTGTATGACGGTCAATGTGGCTGAATCCTTGCACGCGATCACTGAGGGCGCGGGTTCGAACTTCTAGACGCGAAGTTTTTTTTCCACAAATTAGCATTGTTCATCTTATACAACTCCTCTGTAATCTAACGATTAATTCACTTTACTTAAATAATTATTAAATGCTTAAATAACAAAATAATTTGTTTTCTGGAAATTCAGTTTTTCAGAAATTGTGGCTACGGATCGATAGGTACAGAAAATTTTACCCAACATTTTTCATAGGAAATTGAATCCCCCATAATTTATGTCAAGTACAATTGTGCGATATCTCGAGTATTTACTGAGTTATCACGGAAAAACGAAAATCGATTTCGGTTTTTTTACGATAACTCGATAAATAAGGGATGTATCAAAAAATATTACTCTTAATAAATTGTCGGGCATAAAATTTTCTACAAAAAACGTTTCAAGAGTTTTTCTGTAACTATCAAACTTTAGCCAGAAATCGCAAAAAACTGAATTAAAAAATGAGAAGGGGGGACCCTTCCCTTTTTTTCGAAAATTTATTTCACCGTAGAGCAGTAGGGAGTTGCTTAAAAAATAGCAAATTAATTCTAATACAAGATCCGGTATAAAAAAATGCATAAAAATGCATCCTTCCTGTGTTTTTTAAGGAAAAACGGAAATTTTCGGACATGTGGCGCCATCTAGCGTTTGGCGTGCCGAACTAACCCCGCAATATTGTGATTTTTCGTTTTTCCTCAATATCTCGCGAAATAAGAGAGATATAGAAAAATGTTGCTCTATATAAATTGTTGAACATTTAATTTCCTACAAATTATGTTTTATAAAATTTTCTGTAGCTCTTGATCTGTAGCTAGAAAACCCAAAAAACCGAATTTGAAAAAATATTTTTTTTTTCGTCATTAAAGGCAGTTAAATATTCTAATTATCAATTACATACGATAAAAAGTAGTTTAAACCGAGAAATTCGCGTTATTTTCGTTTTTTTTCGAAGCCGAAAAAAATCGAACTATTCACGAGAAAATTTTTTTTTTTCGAATAAATAAGTCATTTTATAATGTAGTATTATTAATTACATTTATTGACACGATTTTACCCGCTTTACAGAGCGAAAAAATGCGGTTT